>CAKAOI010052444.1:145734-300106 GCA_916701655.1 Sebastiscus albofasciatus
TGAGGCTCCTGACGGTGTATTAAATGAATAAAGTGTAAAATTGCCAATATGTCTTGTTTGTTCCTTGTTACTGAAAGAGAGTTCAATCATCCAATCCATCAAACAACTCAAAACAAGAGTCAGTACCAACAGGAGAATACACTGTTTACCATTGACGGAGCATTTTGGCAAATTTTTCTTGGGCGCTACCCACATAATCAGCTGTGCTGCTCATCCCACAAATGCATGATCCTTACAAGTTGGACTTCATTACGAAGGTAAATAAACAGGCTTTCCAACGATGTAAAATACAATGACCATTAGCATTGTAACAACAGAGAAATAATCAACCAAACACAAGTTTCAAAACTTTGTTTTTCCAGTTTATATAGTATACTGTATGTACAGTAAATGTGTTTCAGGTCGGATTCACTAAATTCTCTTTGGTCCACAAAAATGTTGTAAATTGCTCGTTTCAACCTGATTAATGTCATGTGACTTGTCATAGCAGGAAGAGCACAGGTGAAATACAGTCTGTTAACAATGGCTCAGTGCCATCAAGTGTCCCAGAAGGCCAATACGAGGGAGCCAGCATGCACAGTACCAGGACCAGAGAAATAGAATAGGAGGAGAACTGACATTTTCTGTTACCAGCAGGGTCGTCTCTAGCCCTTTTGGTACCGTAGGCAAAATTTGGATTTGGGGCCTCCCCGCCCGTCCCCCGGTGCCGCTCTAGGGTTAGGGTTCCACCCCCAAAAACCCAAACCCTAGCCTTGTAAACCACAACACACACCAACATCACGATGGTTTTAGGACAAAAATCCAGATTTTTATTTTCATTGATAACTGTATTTATTATAATATAAATAAACGATTGATCCCTGATATTGTTGGCTTAGAAGTGTTTAGTTAGTTTCACTACAATTTACACTTTTATGAACAAATGAGTGCTGCCGGGCAGATGAAAAAGTGTGAGAAAGAGAATTACAGGGGTGAAAAATGTATTTCTTTCTTTCTTTCTTTCTTTATTTATTTATTTATTTGTTCATTTGTTACCTCAATGCAGAAAATGAGGAAGGTTGCCCACCAGCATTTTATTTAAATTGTTTAATTAAATTTGTTTTCGAGGGCGACCAGCGCCCCCCAGAAGGTGGCGCCCTAGGCGACCGTCTATATGGCCTATGCCTTAAGCCGGCCCTGGTTACCAGTGGCAGAATTAGCAAGCTAGCCAGCTGTGCGCCATGCTTTAATATCACATTGGTTACAGAAAATGAGCCGAACAAAGTTGTTAGTCATCTGACGATAGCAATGTGCTTTCCTACGCTGTGACAAGTGTGTGGATGAAGCATTGAGTTGTTAAATTGTACTCATTTATTCTGTCTCTCTATGCTTTGTAACGGTACTACTCCACTGCTCGTGTCGGTACTGCAAAACTGCACATAGGAGAAGTTTGCCTTCAGGGCTTTCTGCTAGAAATATCCTTAGATTTAGGCAACAAACCTGAGTCGGGTTGGGAAAAGATTTTGGTTTGCGTTAAAATAAACCCTCTCTGGCAGAAAGCCCTGAAGGCAAACTTCTCCCACGTACCCTGTCATCTCAATGACTCCGCAACTTGCCATAAGTCGGTTTAGTTTATACGGAAGTTAGCGCGCTGCATTGGTCACAATGGTAATGGTACACATAACAATGGCCGCCACTCTGACCATCCTGCTACGTTGATATGAATGGGAATGTCCGCTCTACTCCTATTCTATTTCTATGGCCAGGACCCTGGGACTAGCTCACCTAAGTGAAATGTAGTCATTCAAAATGTTATCAATTATGCCTGTGCTTTTCCTGCTATGACATGCGAACATGTCTGATTGAGAAAAAGCATACAGACCCTGAGGCAGCTCACAGAGTGAAAGAACTTTCTTAGCAGCTATTGAACTGTAGAAGTTCAGCAGTTGTCTCAGTAAATTGGCGAGCCGTAATAATGATGACATATTGAACACAATATATATTTTGCTTGAAGTTTATTTGTATTTGAGTTGATTCGTGTAACACATTTTATCTCCGAATCCATTTAGATGAAGGCAGGGCTGTTTAAAGTTTAGCCTGTATTTGTTTACATTTTGGTAAAATTGGCACCATTAAAAGTAATGCTGAATTAGCTAATAGCGGTTCCTGTTTGCAATGCACCCACGGATGTACAGACAACTATCACTGGATTACTTTGACACTGAAGAAAACTTGAAAACTTGAAAACATGATGAAATCTCAGGCAAGCTCTGGAGCGTCTTTTTTTCTATAAATTCTAATCGGATTTATGGATATTATTCTTGATGGGCATTAGATAATAGCATGTGGAAAGAAAGTGATAAGTCAAAATAAAAAGTTTTTAAAGTAGGTTGCGATCCTGACCGACTTTCATGTCTTTCAGAGGCTGTAGCAGGTTCAGTTTTAGAGCTGGAGTGAAGCTACAGATACCATATGAAACTAGAAAACCTCATTTACTGGTAACATGCATGTCATGCTACCATGACGGGAAGGAGGCTAAATAACGCTCCAAAGTTAGGCTACATTTTGGAGAGGAAAAATTGGCATGGCCATTTTCACAGGGGTCCCTTGACTTCTGACCTCAAGATATGCGACTGAAATTGGGTTCTATGGGTACCCACGAGTCTCCCCATTACAGACATGCCCACTTTATGATAATCACATGCAGTTTTTTTAATGCAGTTTTAATGTGTTATTTTTGCATCTACTCAAAATGGTGTATTTCTGCATACTGGGGTCCCTAAACAGTCTTGAAATTGCATACATTGGGTATGACTGTAAAGTTGAGACTCTTGTGGATCCAATGAGCCCAGTTGTATAAATGTGTGATGATGTTAGTCCCCATAGCAGCCATTTCATTGTATTGAGACCATTTTTTGAAACTTGAACTCACTCTATAAAATGACCTGTGGTGACCTCTAGGATAATCACAGCCTCATGAACACAAACTAGAGACCTAGAGCATTCAGAGGATGGATGGCTTTCCTAGCTAGATTGACAATAAGGGGGGTTTCTGAGCAGTTTCCAGAATAGAAATGCTCGCCATCCAATCGCCGAAAAATGCAATTCTTCTCTCAAGGTCTTGGTGTCTTAATGTGGTATTTTGGGGGGATTATTGATCATTAATTTCATCAATTCTTGAGTGGTAAAATATGGTTAAATTTAGCACCAAATCTGTATCAACCCAAAAATTGCTGCAACAATTTATGAGACATAAGAGAGCATGGGGATGACCATCATATACATACATCTATCATAATGTTCTAAACCCTTCTACACTTTCGCAATTTATTGTAATTAATTAATACATATTTATTTCTGATTTATGACTGGAATGACACAGTGCTGAGCTGCATCTCAAATTAATCTTCAGGTTCCCAGCTTTCAGTTGATGTACACCACTTCTATGTGACATCTACTGTTGACCTGCTATTGCCCCATAAAGACCTCCTGTACCCCCTAAAAATTCCAAAAACAAAGGGTTAAATTACCTATCTAAAATACAGTAAAGGAAGTAAACCTAAAAAAAAAGCCAGGCTATACATTAGGCAGAATTATATAAAGCTCTGAAGAGAAGTGGAGGAAAATATTTGATATGTATCTGCTTTTGTATCGTCTCCCAAAAGTTCTGCGGGGGCAAGCTGAACTTTTCTTGCAAAAGTGTAAAATAAGTTTAAACACCAGGGTCAACGCTCTGCCGGGTCATCTGGGCATCTGCGAAAGAACGCGAGGGAGCACAAGAGAACATTTCTAAAAAAAAAAAAAGGCAGTTACACAAAAACACTACAGTTAAGAACAGATGCAAAGTGATGACAACCAACTGGTGGGTTAGGATGAAAGCTCTAAATGAGCCTATACTTCAGTTTTGAAGGTGAGGTATAGACAAAGTGGATGCAGAGGGAAAAGTATTTTTTAAACCCCCGAGACAATAAACCTGAGATATGGATTATACAGCTCAGTATTATGAAGTTGGTTCTAATATTTTATATATTTGATGTACTATATACAGTAGCTGGAAAAAGCAAAGAGTCTCTATCTTCGGAAGGACTCTTTTAGCCGACAGGCATCGTAAAAAAGATTCACAATAATGGCCTTGCATCAAGATAGCAGTGAATTCTTGTTGTCATTTCCACAACTATCCATTAAACACCTGCTCATAACAGCATTCTTAACCCCTGCGTGCTTATACAGGCAGGAATGCGCTCTTGTATTTAGCACAACAATTCTGCTGTCACCAGTGATAGATGCATGAGTAAAAACTGCAATATTGGCATCCAAACAATAGGCAAGGCACTATCGTTAAGCATTTCTCCAGAGAAATCTAAAATTATGTTCTCTCAAGGACATTGCCGACCGAGCATAAAAAAAAAAAGAGGAGAAAAAAAGCGGAAAGGGGAGGAGGAAATTGCAGAGCACCCTGTTTTGCTCCCCAGCTGTTTACACAGTGCTGCAGAGGCTGTAAATTCTAAAGAGCTGAAGCATATTGGGCATCATCTCCGGCACCCATCATTCCAGAAATTGCCTCTCTTTACCCCTCTCTCTGAAGAAGTGCACAGTTCATTGCCATGCCCGAGGATCCCTTTGCACTGTCACTTTGGTGGTTGACTCTCAGGGGCCCCATAAACAACCAGCCTCTGCCATATCTCAAGGGTAGGAGTCCGGATTGGATGCCTGCCTCCTCAAAGATATAAAGGGTAATAATATTTTCCTTACCTAGACCTTTTTTCCACCCCTCATGGCTGGGGATGTTGGGCTTTGAGAGACAACATGAAAGCTGGCTGCTACTGAAATTCCCATTTTTAGAAACATCGAATCTATATGCGAGAGAGCATTTTGCTCTCTGCTAACATATCTGCAGTTAGGCAATAACTTTGACTTGTTTTAGTGCAGTACGTTGGTGTGCAAAAGTACAACATTTTCAGCCAAAGCTAACCAAAAGGCAAGTGCAACTGTGTTTTAGGGCTTCATCTATTATCACCAGGAACATTAGCACTGTTTGATATATATCATAATAAAGAAATATAAATATAAAAACAACAGCAGAACAACTAAAAGCAGCATCCAACCGACTGACAAAAAGCTGTGGGTTTACCTTGTTTTTTAAGTGCAACATTAGATCTTAATTTATTTATCTAAATGATTTAGAAAGGAGGTATGACAAGTTAATCAGGTGTCACAGTAGTTGCCAACCTTTCTGGCTTGTGACCTCTTAGAACAAAGGAGTGTCTGCCTGTGACCCCTAGTTGTCACCATCGGATGTGACCAGTTCAACTAAAGTTTGATTTCTTTTCTTGTTTTATTTGAATAATTTTCCTGAAAAACAACAAAATCTGATATTAGCAAACTTTAGGTATTAAGATAAGATAAGATAAGATGAACCTTTATTAATCCCCAGAGGGAAATTCAGGTGTCAAAGCAGCAACATCAGCAAACAGAGTGAATCACAGGAGAGGTAAAGATATACACAAATTATAAAAACAATAATAAAGATATGAAAGATACAGAGTTTTGCTACATAATGGACATTGCTGATACTAATTATATGACTCCTCTCTACTTCTCTACTTGTGGTACTGTTACACTGTGTTTTAGCAAGTCACAGATAAACACTTCAACCCTTTTATCACAAAAGGAGAACAAGACGTAAACATGTCTCACCTCGACGTGAGACACGTTTGCGGTTTCCTGCTTGTGGTCCCATCCCACTTAGTCTTTCAGGCTGCCTAATGATGATGTCTCTAAAGAAACTGACTCAAGGATCTTAGGGAATTAAGGGGAAATCAATGTGCCAAACTGATTTTCTATAGAAATATTCAACATACAAATGCAGATTCATTGAACAACCACACACAGCTCATCTGTACTATTTTAACTAGAAGCGTGTAAGCGTCTTAATCTGTCACAAGCCGTGTTTCCATTCACATATTTTTATGCGCAAGTATCACATTAGAAAAGCTGTTTTTCTAAAATTTGATAAAACTTCCTCAATTGCAAAATCATTTTTTTTCACTCGCTTGAGGAGGTATTTGCCTTTGTCGAAAAAGAGTTGATGGGCTAAATGGATTATGGAAAAACACCTGTGCCGACTAAATTCTGACGTAGCGAACATTTAACTCACATGACAGATCAGCTGTTTCCGCGTCTTCTCGGTTATTCCCATAACGCGTGTCTTCGGATAACATGAAACATGGCCAATACTAGCTGACATCCCTGAAGACCTCTCTCCATTATTCTCTCTTAGATGTGTTAGACGGCCAAGCCGACTCACAACCTCTACTTCTTCTACTCTGTTTTCTGGTGGATTACAGCCATACGTAGCCTGTAGTGCCAATTTCTGACCAAACTACACTTATTTCAAAATTCAAAATTAAATTATATCGGCCCCATGGTGCGTCCAATGTGTGTCACCCCAACGGGAAAGTGCCCGGTATGCCAGATTACCAGTCCAACGCTGAGTGTGTCTTTCGAATGTTAATTCTTCCCAAAGTCACGTAGGAGATCTGTGGCTTCTTCACACCGGCTAATTATCCCGGCGCCATCTTTTATTGAATCTGACACTTTGAAGGGCTTTCTGTTGGGCCCATCCCTCATTTTTAATAGTATTGATTTTTCACCGATCATATCAGGCCTTGCATTCTCAAAAAGATGCTGCCAGCTTTTTATTCTCCTCCCGCTCCCATCCACCTCGCCTTTCGCTTTTATTCCTGTCCAAAGTGTTTCAGAGCTGGCAGAATTGTAGCTGCGAAACACACATCTTCTGCTCAGCAATTATCAAAGGGGGCAGAGTGGGAGAGAAATTGATCTGCCGGCTCGCGGTACAGTAAACAAAGCCTCCCTGTCCCATGTGTGCTGAGCAATTATGAAGTGCAAGAAGTAGCAGGTTTTGCACGAGCTATAAAAAGGCTAAAAAACAGTTGGAGCCAAAAAAGGTGCGGGCAAAGAAACACTTTCACAATTAGCTTTAATTATGCATCGCAGATACATCTAATAAGCGCGTTCCACTTTGTTTTCTGATCTTTTTCAGTACGTGGTATTTGCATATTGTTGCACAGGTGGATGAGCTATGTCTTTGTCAGGGCGCAGCGCAAATAGCTTTCTCGAGATAAACATTTTCCCCATTTCCCACGTCACTCTCCGTGCAGCTATTCAATTCATTCCATTGTTTTCCGCGAGCTTCTTTGTCACCTCTCTCTCTTTCTCTCATGTCTGCCTTCTATGTCACTGTATTGTCTTTTGCCCCTTCGTAGAATCCATTCATGCAACATTAGATTTAAACTCTGATATGCAATGTCCCCGGGCGCTCGGCGGAGATGGATATATGAATAGCATTTAGGAAAATAAATTGATCTTTGATGCTTGTCCTTCAGGGGGAGATTATGTGACATTGGTTACTGTCAACAGTCTGTTCTATTTCTATTTTAGCAGAGCGCCATGGGTGAAAATACACTCACGAGGTCCATTGGAATCGAAACGAAATGGGCTATTACCCTTCAATGTGATATTTCGGAGGCGGTGGAAATGAAAAGAGGTCTCTCATTTGTGTTGCAGTGATCTGGTTATAGCTCTGATGCACACAGTCAGAGGGAACCAGCGAGGTCCACATTTATCAATCGTTAAGTATGTTTGGAATATTGAGTGCATTTCCAAATGGGGAATATGAAATACAAGGATAAAACACATTGTATTCATAAAGATAATGTGCCGTCAAATTCGCTTGTACAATCAGGTGGTGATGTATTCTGTATGTCTCGGATACAAAGACATGGTCATATAATAAAATCAGAATTGTACATAAGCGCCATCTGAACAACCCCACCCCCCCTTTCCTCTCTGTCCTCCAATTGCACATGAGTAATAGAGACCATCTGCCTAAAAGATCACAGTCAGCAAAAAGGCATCGCGAGGGCCGCGAAGATTTCAATTATCAATATACCATTTAATACATCGCCGCCAGGCCAAACAGCCTGGCGTCTCGACAGGGCGAGATGGAGAATGTTATTTCTTAAACACATCAGCAGATAGCTGCAATTTGGCATCGTGGTGCAGCAGGGTTCAAACCAGCCTCCATCCATCAAACTGTACTTGGAACATGGAGGAGCAGGAAACCCTTAACGTACGCATGGGCAATCGTGTTAGAGCGAACACAGAGCGATTACAAAAGCACAGTAGCCCTCCGAGAGCTGTCTTTGATTCTCTTGATCAAGAGATAGGAAACGCTATTGTAGATGTGTCAGCCGCAGCATGAGTGCCTTTGATTCCTATAAGGGGATGTGGCCATCAGTGCATTACAGTTTGGCTCTACAAATAACACTAATCCAAACTGAGATCCATATTGTGTAACCGCATCACTGTAGAGAAGACCAATAACTTGAGGTTGGTTTCTCAAAGAATCTGAGTATATAATATAAATGTGCAGAAAAGTGTCTCTTGGTTGCATTGGTGCGCAGATAAAAAGCAGAATTCTGGTTTATTGCACATAGATTCTCATTTAGTAGTAAGTAATTGTGTAGATTCAGCTACAACAGGAAAACTACAACCACGGTAAGAACAGTAGGTCAAAGTTGAACCAGGAAATGCCTTTTTACAGTGTGTGATTTTGGGCTGTCCAAGAGGAAATCATGAGAGAAACCTGGTGAAATCTTCAGTTGTCAATCAACTGTTTTATACCGTACTGTTAGACAAGTTCACCGGCAGTTTTGGTGCCCAAAGACAGGCTACTTCAAAACTCTCACAGCGTCAAAAATGTAGCACCCAAATCTTTCAAAGGGACACTTGCTAAGACCATCACACTCCCCTCTGTGGTGGCATGAATTCACAAAGAACACGCCGTCTTTTGGAGTTTTATTGCAACATCCAGTCAAACACTTGCAAACGGCTCTCTGAGCTTGCTAAGCTGAGGGACAGAGAAAGACGTTCACATGAAGGTACTCATACGTATATACATACGGGCCTACGTCATGAACATCCCTTATTCTCACCCTTAGCAGGTGTCTTTTTATAAACGCACAGTGTTCCGTGTGTAGATCCTCTTTCTGCCTCTGACTGCTAGGAATAAAGAGCAGAATCCCACGACTTTGCTTCTTATAGCATCGGCTGGGAAGCAGCAGGAAACACTTTCACATGGGAAGCACAGTCGGAAGTGTATAGGGTTTAAATTGCCATTCCAGCTTCTTCTCCTATTTTAATGTTTTTCAATACATAGAAGTGGCAACACTATGAACAAAGCTTGTTCATTGCTTTGCTAAATTTTTTAGCCATGCTAGAGTCACGGTTCTCTGGATGGTGATGTTGGTCTGTCAGTTGCTCGGTTGGTCGGCCAATTTGGTCCAGACCATAGACTGTATATGAGAAGTGGACGTAGTCACCGTGACGTCACCCATCGGTTTGCGGACTGCTGTTTTGAAGCCTCGAATTTGGCATTTTAGCCGTCGACATGTTGATTTTTGACCCTTAACATCTTGTCTTTTTTGCAACCAGAAGTGACATAACAGGGTGGAGCTAAGTACAACCGAAAAACCTGAAACTAGCGATTGAGACCATAAACTCATGTTTACAATGTTTACTGAGGTAATAAATGAAGTGATAAGTTGGCTCATTTTATCAATTGGCACCAGTTTTGGTAGTGGTTTCACCTTTCATCTTTTTTTCTTTTCCAAATAAATTTGGCTAACCTGGGGGTTTGTTTGCATTCCACACTCCGTCTGAAAGTTTGTTAGCATTGTGAGCATTGTTAAGATCTCAGCAATTAACTGGGTGAAGCAAATTGTTATTATCACCAAGAGGAATGATGGCAAAAACTATGAAAATTCAGCCCATGTTGTAATAAAACACATCCTTTACTGCCAATTGCATGGTAACGAAGAACAAGTACAAATGCTCAGACAGCATCAGACATACATAACCCTGTTGACACTGATTTGTTCAGATATAACATATGAACACAACATCCAGCTAGCATGTTGTAGAGTCTGGTTGCAGCTGTAGAGCAGAAATGGTGACAAGTGAAGCATAAAGTAGTTACACTCAATAATGTATAAGTCCTGAGGCTGAAACGTGTCATACTGTGAAAGATTTGTGAAAAGAAATGGTGGCTCGGTGTGGAACTGCTGCATCAGGAGAACTCTGAAAGCTCTGCTCTCATAACATCTTCATTATCTGAAGGTGTATTACAAGACTGATATGTTAAAGCATTATTTGGTGGAATGGGTGTACCGAAAGACATTTTCTGTGTGGATGTCTGAGTTTGTGTACGTGTTAACAGACAGGTGGACAGGTGATTGTATGTGTATGTGTGCACCTGCCTGTCAACTGCCTGTTACGAATTTATGAACTCAGGTATGTGTGTATGTCTTCTTCGAGTGCACGATGCTTCGGACTTTCCCTGTGTTCTGATCATGGTTTCATATCTTGAGTCTAAAGCTTTCATCTTTTGGCAGGGAGAGAATTCAAATAACCTGCTTTGCACTGGGACTTTTGAATTTGGCTTGGTTGTTTACCAAGACTACACAGTGGAAACCTGTGAGATTTCCAGCCCATCGCTGAAACTATAACACAGAATGTGATGATAATGATTGTTGTACTGAAAATCCCCTCAACCCGCCCATATCTTGGTCTTTTTTTCTCCCTTTAACTGCCCCTTCTACCAGTATGGTGACATATTAATACATGTCAACGGAACCACCACGGCTCAGCAAAAAGTTCAACGTACCCTCATACAACAATTTGTATGATATCTTATGAAAAGTTATTTTTCATTTTTCGTGCGTTTTCCTACAAAGTCCAGCAACACCTTACAATTTCCGCTTGTTACATGCATACAGTCTTTTCAAAATAAACTTCTGCTTTCACAGAAAACAACTTGGTTAGGTTTAGGCAACACAACTATTTAGTTAGGTTTAGGAAAAGATCGTGGAAGTGGCGTTACTTAAGTGCAGAAGTTACGTGACAAATAAGTCAACGCTTGGGTTAAAATACGGAAGTGGCGTAACATAAGTGCGGAAGTTGCGCGACTCATACGGGACACCAAGATCGGTCTCCTGGGCGAAAGTCCGGTGTTTTTGTTTCTTTATTTAGGCACATCGATGATTTGAGCTACGCAATGTTAACATGCTGATGTTTAGCAGGTATAATGTTTATCATATTAAACATCTTAGTTCAGCATGCTAAAATTTCCTAATTTGCACTAAAAACATAGTACAGCGGAGGCGGTTTTGCAGGTATTTGGTCATGAACAAACTGAAATGTTGACCTGATGACGGCGTGAGGGGGACAAAAATGTGTGTACCCAATTTCATGGCAATCCATCAGCTAATCCCCGAGATACTTCATTAAAGCTAAAAACTTCAACCTGATGGTGGCGCTAGAGGAAAAGTCAGAGGATCACCAAATTAATTTGCATTTCTGCATGACAGTTTAAATCTTAGTCTCATAGCAACTTATGACAAAAAAAACGTTTACAGTGTGTCATCCTGCCAAGATTCCTCCCAAAACGGACATTTAAGATATAAAGCAAATGATGAATGCCTCTGGCATATGGAGGCCGTCAGTTCTAGCCGGGCCCTACGCTAAACTGGGGGTGCAACATTTCATCCACTTCTCCCTCAAGGCTAATCAAGTCCAGTCTATTCAGACAATTCAAGTTCCCGCAATGATTTGTCATTGAGCCAATATTCATGATACACTTCTAAACGACATATACTTGGTTTTATAATGTTTAAAGAGAATAATAGAAACAATTCAGAGTACGACAGTAAGTTATGTGACTATTTGAAGTAAAAAAAGAGATTCCTAAGAGTCAAGACTCAAGACAAGTCAACCTGGTGCACAATGCCTTCTTAAATTAACTTACTCATAAAAATAGAATGAGATGTAATTACCATTTTATAACCTCTTTTGGCATTGATCTTACATTGTAGAGTACAAGGAAAGCTCGCATGCATTTATTATGAAGTGTTCTGATGTGACTGCTGGAACAATGAGGGATGCTGGTGAACACGTTAGATGAAAATTGGCATGCAGGTATTCTGCTCAAGGTTATCGTCATGATCTGAAAACAATCAGGAAAAAAGAGTTTTTGGGTAAACTCACTAATAAAAATAGATATATGAGATATATGCTGTTTAGAGTTAATTTCTTTCCCTTAAAGGAAAAGCGTGTAGCATTTTGGTGGATGCATTAGCAGACTATAATATTAATAAGTATGTTTTCCTTTCTGAGAATACGAATCGCTGTACTTTCATTACCTTAGAAGCCGTTTATATTTAAATACTGAGCAGATCCTCTTCATGGAGCCAGCTGCCATGTTTCTGCAGTAGCCCAGAATGGACAAACCAAACACTCCATCACATTTTCGCGTTTGCCACCGTATTTCTCCTACAGGCTTGGCACATGACAGAAGTTTCAGTTGGTTGCAATCTGCAACCTCACCGCTAGATGCCGCCACACTGCACCTTTAACATGCATGGTCAAACGAAGATTGCATTTTGCAAAGCAGAATTATTCCCATCAGCTTCAGCTGTATTTTGTGTTTAATGCTAATTAGCAAATGTTAGCATGCTAACATGTTAAACTACAATGTTGAACATTAAACATGGCAAACATCAGTTTGTTAGCATGATAATTGGTAGCATGCTAGCACGCTAATGTTAGCATTTAGCTCTAGGGTGGCTGTAGTCTTGTTGGGAGGTGTAGACTGAGGGCAGGCTATGTGTCAAGAAACAAAATATGCTTTTTTGTGATGTTTAAAAGACCGTGTTTCATCACACTAACAGTAGACCTGAGCTTTCTGTGGCCGTGTTGGTAACACACAATCGTTTTATTGGTAAAACCCTCACAGAATTCCAAGGGTTTATAACCTAATTAAGACTGCAAATGCAACCCCAGGACGGGACTCTAGCCCAGACCACTTCATATCCAAGTCAATTAGGACCATGCCCAGCTGAGCTTGGGACAGAACGGGTCTAAAGGGAGTTGAGATAAGCCAAGCCTGAAACAAAGCAAACCAAGCCCGATATCAGATTAAAGGGGACATATTATGAAATACTCACTTTTTTTAGTGCTTTTACACATATATTTGGGTATCTGGAGTGCCAACCAAACCACAAACTGTGAAATAAGAAAACATGTGATTCAAGACAAGATCTGGCTCACCTTCCTATGTCACATGTAGGCTCATTGGAATATACCGCCCCCCATCTGCATATTTCAACCCACGTCTTGAGAAATATACTTTTTACAAAGGTGCACCATATTTTTCTCACAAGCCAATCAGAGCAGACTGGGCTTTTTCAGGAAGGGGTCTTAAAGAGAGAGGTGTGTGAACATGTAAACATAATCTATTAAAAACCCAAAATACAAGTATGAACCTGAAAATGAGCATGATATGTCCCTTTTAATAGAAAAATACATCCCAAAAAAAAAAGTCTTATTATTCACGTTGCACAGTGTGAGACAGACAAGAATAAAGTATCCGACTTTCCAAACAGTCTCGTGCCATAAATGTGAGAGGTGCCACCTTTGCTTCCGCATCTTCCAATAGGCCCGGAGCATCCTCTGTTCGATCTACACGCAGACTGCCAAACCAGCGCATTTGCATCTTTCAAATTTAAAGTGTGGGTGGACAAAGGCAAAAGCAAGGGTGTAATGGTCTGTTATATCGTGCAGATTTTTTTTTTTTTAAAGTTGCACAGCAGTAGACACTGGTGACCAATATAAGAGCTCATCAATGCCAATGAATCATGCATCTGAAGCTGTTACAATCTCTGCTATTTTTGCCAACATCTGCTGTGGAGGCTCAAGGTTAAATTTGCCTTGAGGATAACCATAATTGTTGTGAGCATATGTTGTTTATGAGCTGTGCTGGAGCTTTAAAAAGAAGAGCTGCATATAAAGGTTCTCCGGGATTCACAGCGGCAGTTGTTCAGAAATGGTTAATCAGTAAGACTAATTACCTATTTGTATGCACGCTGCACTTTGTTCTTTAACGAACTATAGAAAATAAAGAACGGAGTTAAATTGCACGCTTTGGGCAAAATTATGATTTCAATTGTCTTACCTATAGTTTGAATCTTCCGTTCCTTAATGGGTGGCATGCGAGTCATTTGCTCTACATTGTGAGGGTGGGCAGCAGCTGCTTTTGAGTGCTAAGATTACATTTAGTCTCCTCGGAGGCAGAAATCAAATCCTATCAGAGGGCTCTTAAGGCAGGCTCTGACTTCCGACTAGTGACAGATAGCTAAAAACAGTCTGTCCTCGGGGACCGCAGCCATCATTCTAATGTATGCCAATTTGACTTTTCGTTCCTCTGCCAAGGACAGCATACCACCTGCTGAGGGATCTGATTTTATGTGCATGTTTATAGACATCTCGGCTCCAGAGACCGTGTTTGAGCGATAGCTCACCGCTCCACAAGGAGAAAGCTGCCCTACCCACTGCCACACCTCTCTGGTCATTCATCATAATGACACAGAGGGGGGGTAGAATACCTCCATATCATCACAACCTACATGGAGGGGGACATCATGTCGACAGACCAGCGACAGGTGGGAAGAATTAAAGTCAGCATAGCAGGTTGAACACTGAGGGGAAAATGAAGCCAGTGAAAGGGAGAAGGACTGACATTTGAAAAGTACTTAGAAGGCAAAAACAAAATACCCAACAACTCCTTCAAATTAAACTTCAAAATACAGCAGTGGATTCTCACGATGTGACGAGATCACGCAAGAATCACAGGATCACCTCTCACACGAAAAACCAGGTCAGGTTTCAAGTAACGTGTTTGTGTCTGACAAGCCAGCCCACGGGCCAATCAGAGTCCTTTGAGGAGCTACTGGCAGCTACGGGCGTGATTTAGGTGTGTGTTACGACACAGATAGGCAACTGTTCATTCTAAACAACAATGGTGGCTCCTGAAGGGGTTAGTGTAGATGCTGCAATAGCATCAGTTATATCAGAACTGGAGAGTATTTCTTCATTGAAAGAAGAGCAAAGAACGGCACTGAAGGCTTTCCTAGATGGAAAAGATGTTTTTCGCTCTTCTCCCCAATCCGACTGGCTGAGTTTGATTGACAGATAGCTCATCCAATCACCTGCCAAGTCTTTTTTTTTTTTTAAAGTGTTTCTCAGATGTTTCTGTGTTACAATCCATCTTGTGGGTCAGGTTATTTGTATCTGCCCTTTACAACGTCACAAAGTGGTGTTTTCTGATCTGACGCCCCTCACAACAGAATGACATCATTTGTCTGTGCCTTTCAAAAAAAATTACCAAACATATGCATCTGTTTTCTGATATGACAACGCTATGGTTCATGTTCGGTGAGATTTAGGCACAAAAACGGGGTAAGTTTAGGGAAAGATCGTGTTTTGGGTTAAAATAAGTGCTTAGTTATGGTAAGGGAAACATTATGGTTTGTCTTCAAATTACTACTTCGGGGACCATCGTCATCAAGGTTATAATAATAACCAACTTAGACTGTCGGTTGGACTCGAAAACAAACAAGTATTGTTCACCTATCCACCCCTACTGCCTTCTAACGTGCCTTCCTGCCTTCTTTGTTGCTTTTTCCTTCCTCCTTTGCTCCCATAATCACTTTGGCCAATAAAGGGCTTTGTCACTTAGACATAAAAATGTGTCGTTTTGGAGCAATGACAGATTCTGATGTTTTTCTTGAGAGGACAGTCTCAAAATACCAGATATCACAGATGTAAACAGAACAAACACATTACTCAATTTTGTTGGCACCTGATAGCAAAACATTAATCAGAGTGTATAAATGAATGTGGGCTAAGAAAAACCATGGTATGGATGTCATGCCAGTTTTTCATATGAGCTCGAAGAGTTTCAGTGGCAGTAACAACATCTTAAGATTACAGACTGATTCATACAGACTCCCTCCGTGACCTGTTGACCCTCTCTCATGTCTTCACTTAATGTACTTTATTTAGCCTGACACATCAAGCCTCCAGTCAACCACATCCACACTCTCTATGATGATATTATGGAGGTGTGCAGATTGTGGACCATTTACACACTTTCAATGGCTTCTCTCTTCCTCAATACTCCCCTGATCGTTTGAAATTCAATTATGCTAATCACGGCTAAGGTTGGGGACATACAGGCACTCTGCCTCTCTTTTTTTGCTCTGCTTTATCTGCGTGCCTTTGAGAATAATTATTCTTAAAAGCATATCATTTAGACCCTTTTAGGACGAGGGAGTAATTTGTGCACTTTGGATCACGTTGGATCCCGATGCACTTAAAAATGTTGACTGGTCAGAGGTTGTGGATGCTGAATAGACCGTGTGGTGGTAGTGTTTCTGAGGTATTCCAGACCTCCACAGGCTTTATATTGTCATGAATACTTTGACCATGTAGTCAAAGGGAGTGTTTACAAAACACTTCACAAGCACAAATGGAGTACAGTGTCCAAGTCCTGAAGATATTTACGGTTGCTGATACCACACGGTATCGGAAGTAATCATCAAATTTGCTTTGCAGTAAATGAATAACTACTACATCTACTGTATGTCAGTGTGACACAATTATCAGTTATATTCAGGCTCAACTGACTTCTCGTTGACAAATATCAAGCTAACTGTTCTCGCAAGGTATATTGCAGTTTAGAATGAAAAAAGTGTAGCACTCAAAATTCTTAGCAAGTTTTTAAAATAATGTGTCCGGAATTTCAAACAGACATAGACAACGGCAGGCTCCTCATTTCTAACTGGCTGCCTTTGATTTTGCCAGCTACGTGACAAATGTTGCTAGCTGATTTGATCAGTTAGCTAACTAAGCTAACATCAGCTCCGTGACTTGGTTTAAAATGCCAACACTGGCTGACTTTATAATGTTCCCAGCTGATTTCTTTTCCTTTTCTCCATAAAAGGGGTATGAATGTTCTCTTGATGGGGGTCCTGCCCATTGTTCCGATAGCCCAGCCATTATTCTGAAACCCCAATTGTCCAAAAAATGTCCCACTGGACCAAAAGCCCATTTGTCCGACAGCCCATTATTCCGCTAACAAACGCCCACTGTTCCGAAGGCCCATATGTTCCGAAAATACACTCTCAGTGTAACAAACAGAAGCACATGGCTAATTATCATGCAGAATGACATCATCGGACCTTCATAATTTTTTTTCCCACTGGTGAAGGGATGACCCACCACTCTGCCTCTTAGTACTCGTTGCGGCTTTCATTGGTTGGGTCACCTCATGCATAGTTATGGCCATGGTAGGATAAAAAAAGATTGCGACCGGGAAAGTCCGATGACATCATTTTGCATAATAATTAGCCTTGTGCTTCTGTACCTTGCATAGAGAGTTTTTATTTTCTGAGTAATGGACCTTCAGAACAATGGGTGTTTGTTTCAGGGATAACGGGCTGTCGGACAAAAGGGCTTTCGGTCCAGTGGGACATTTCTTGGACTATTGGGGTTTCGGAATAATGGGCCTTCGGAACAATGGCATGGCACTCTTGATGGCTACATGCATACAATCATGCTAAAATACTGAGGCTAAAGCTATGCTCCAGGGGAAAAAAATTGCATTCTCACTAATTGATGATTAGTGTAGAAGACATGAAAATAAAGTGTCAGTATTGATCTTGTACTGCAGTGTAGAGCTAGTTAGTCTTAGTATTATATAAGTACAATACGAAGAAATGTAAGATCAGACTCTGTGGTCTTATTGTTGTGTTGGTAATGGGATATAACTTGCGTTAAATGAAGAAATAAGTATATGCACTACCTGATCTAACAATGTACCGTACAGTACACTCTGTCATTACACGAGCAATTCTGACTTTCATACCTTAACACAACAAACAATGACGAACTGTAGTTATAGGCTACTGCTGAGAAGAGCACTTGGCAGCATTTCCTCGTTTATAAGTAACTATAAATTTTGTCTCTAGTTTTTACACTGGGGGTATGTTCTGTAATGTCATTATATTGGCCGCCACAAAATCTCAGCATCTTAATCATAATCCTGTGCCACTGTGGTGTGCTACAGCCAATTGGCACTTCTTTGTCTTATTTCCCAGTAATACATAAGATGTATTTATTTAGATTTTTGAATTCTATTCAGATCTTATGACAGTTAAGTCTGCCACTTTCAAGAACATTTCACTTTAAATCATTTAGTAAACACATTGAAGAATAAATTCAATGCACCACAAAACTCCAGTCTCAACATTATTCCTGATTTGTATCATGTGCAGTACACTGCAGCAAAATTCACCAAGCTTCTTACAATGCAAGAGTTGTTTCTGTAACGTTCAGAGCCCGAGAACTATTAATGCCATATGGCCACGTCAACACAAGTGTAGTTGAATCGCTCAAAAACAGACACAAACAGTAAATGGAACATGTTGTTTCAAGAGGTCAACCACATTCTGAGCTCCAGCGCCTCTTTTTATTTTTTTTTCTTTGGGAAAGGAGCCCATTTCCTGCTTTCACATTCAAATCCTCTTGTGTGTAAAAAAAAAAAAAAAAAAAAGTCATGAGGGGGCTGTTGCAAACATCTGTTACATGAAATGTAGCAGACTTTTTGGCCCTTTTATGTGCATCCAGTATGTTAATTTAATATGCAGGAAAGTCAGGGTGTCTTATTCAAAGAAAAGTATGTACAGGTCAGTTGCACATTTTTGCATTAACACACATTAAAAGCCTTGAAATGGACAAATCAAATTGTTTGAGTGACATGAGCTATGCACAGTACCAGCATGAATCAGATTTTACATCATAGACTTCAAGCTCACGGCATGAAAGCATTTGCACAACCGTGGAGAAAAGAACTTTTTTTTCCGAAGGGAAATAGGAATTTGACTCTGACGAAATATCACACTGCAGCCCACTGTTACGGCCCAGTTTCTTTTCTAAACACAGTGGTCATTTAACCTGATTTGCATTAATGTGCATGCGTTTCCTCTTGCTCCAGTTGGTTGCTGTGACTGATTTTGTTTTGGGATATTCACAAAGCGGGTAGAAACTGAATTGCCTAATGTACTGCAAAGAACAAAATGTTTCGTAAATACATTTTTTGGCTTGACAAGACCGCCTTGGGCAGTTGTGTACTGTACCTCCGCTGTCTGGCCGAGCTATCTTTCAGCACACTAACTCCATTATCACTGCAGCCATCTTCAGCAAATAATAAGTGGTTATCTTACAGAGACAAAAGATCAGCGCTAATATTGACTATTTGTTACCATTAAATATCTTTAAGTGAGACCATTTCTTAAAACACATACATTTCACTGAGATTACTGTGTAAATTGGACAAGTTCGTTGTGGGGGGGGGGGGGAAATCTATACATTCATATATCTTCCTCAAACAGGCTGATGTTTAATAACGCCAATTACACAGTAACTTGAGGCGGAGAGAGTGAAAAAGTGCGAGGGACAGGGAGGCACAATTGGAGAGCGTGAACAGTGGGGCTGAGATATGATAGCCATTACAGAGATGGCAGGTCTGGCCAGGTCGAGGACATGGAGGTCATTCACTGTGGGACTTGGCCACACATACACACGCACCTGCCAAGCAGCAAAAGGCAACTTCAATAGCCGGGCAACACATGGCTACAAAAGGCAAGAGGAGGGCTGTCCTTGGCTGCAATGCTTTCGACAATGTCATCTACACATCAGACAGATACATATAACTCTGACTACAGTTGTGGAATGCTATTCACTCTGGCAAAACCTTAGAAAAAATAATTTGATCTCTACAAAACAAACTGCCAATGTAAGATCAAGCAAATGGGTTTAACATAGTCACACTAAACTGTGCCAGCTGACCTCCGATCTGACGTAAAGCTCTCTACTCGCCTTGGTGGTGCACTAATTGGTATCCAGTGTCCATGCTAGGTACTTAAAATGTATACTTAGAATCATTCACTAGAAACAAAAAGTACTTAGTTACATGACTCATTACTTACTCATTACTAAGAACACAACTCCAAACCCCATGTCACATATCCTTAATTTAACACATGTAGAACTAGAAAACAAGAGATTGTGTCTCAACAAGCGGCCCGGCGATAGTTCTGAGGTATTTAGCGACCATCATGAGCGAGCTTAACGTTAGCCCCAGTGATGGTAAACACTTGAAAAAGTCCTGTCAGTGAAGCTGCAAGGTTCACACTCCCTCTCTAAAGGCCTTTACACACTGTGTGTGTAAGGAATAAAGGACACAAAAATGCAAAATACTCGCCTGCAATTAATATATGTCTAGCGCTTTTATTTTGAAAGATAAGAGCAGAAGACATGGATCTTGTATGCGCTGCCTTTTGTCAAGGTTGAAAGGAGGAGTAATAAAGTTTGCCATCCTGGTTTAGACTATGGAGTTGTTGTTTCATAAATATAAGCGTTCTGCACAACTTGATTGGTTGATGCCTTTATTTGCGGTGCAAAAGCTCAGAAGATCGACCTCGGTCCAGAATAAAAGTACTCTGCTTTTTCACCGCATAATATTCGCAATCTGTGTAAAAATGCTCATGACAACAGATCAAAAAAATATATTGATGTACGAGTTAATCACACATAAAAAATCGTCTCCGGTGTGTAACGGCCTTAATTCCGAAAAAAAAACTCCTGAAGCAATTCCATTAGCTCACACTAAAGCTCCCAGTGCAGCCTTACTTAGTGACATAGTGATTTTCTCTTAGTGACTTTTAAGACCCCCTTAGTGACATTTACTGACGTTCAGTTGACCAATCACCCGCCAGACAGAAACATGAATGAGCTGTGAATGTGTGGAGTTAACAACCAATCACTGATCCCCATTGTTTTGTCCAAGGAACTCAGAAAATGATTTAACTTGACTTTTCAAGTTATTGTTTTTTTTCTCAAAATACAGAGTTTACACGAGTGACTTTATTCCAGGGTCTGGCACTATAGTTCCACAGTCTATACGTACAGCAGCCTTCATACAAATATTTTGAAATTAGAGCTAGATTTAGATGCAAATTGTTTATGTGATAGCATCTTATAAAATATTAATAGTTAATGATAAAGTTGGTTAGTCAGTTAGTTCCGCTTGATTATTTTTTTATTTTTTTGCTTACATTTCTTAAAATTTTGTATACATGTTAAAAAAAATAATGTGTAAATGGATATGCAAATTTGTGCGTCGTGTTAGCTATTTATTTTCCATTAAAAATAGTTGCCAACACTGATTTCTCCTTCTGGTAGAGGCTAAAAAAGCAATCCCATTATTATAACACATTAATGGCCAACACTGTTGGTATCAGATCAACTGCAAATACACTCATGCATGTTAACTATGACTCTCAGGGAGATGGCAGCGATATTAAAGAAGAAAGTCTTTGCTAATGATATCCTCCCTTCACTCTCTCTTGTCATTTTGAATTCTGATAGTGCAGCTTAAGGAGAGAATGTGGCTTCCCTCATTGACTGACACTGCAGTCATTTTAAATGAAGCAATTTTGAATCATCCATGGCCCAGTGGAGTGTTAAACATGTAGTCTGCAATTAAGCGATGATAACAAATGCAGCATTCAAACTCTGGGGCATATTCTGTCAGTCCCTGATAAATAAAATGTTTAGATTGACTGTGGGGGATGCTTAGTAACTGTAAAGCATAAGCAGGCGATTTTAACAAGAGAAATGCCACCGCCTGTGAGTGACAGAGCCATGTGTTAATATGATTCTAATGCACCGCAGAGGCATGAGAAGGGGGTGGGGGGGGGTAAAAAAAATAATAACTAGATGGAATAAATTCATTTCGGGGAAATGCTGAAAGAAATAAATCTACATCCCAAATGTCAAACAAGATATTGAAAGAAGATGGAGTGTCAAAGGCAGCCTGACTTCTTCAACTACATCAAGGCACCTTGAGTGCGGTGGCCGTTAATGTATTCCAAACACCAAGACAGTTTTCTTAGAGCCCAGCTGTCCCTGGCCGCAACCCAAACGCCAATCATCCTGCAGAGACAGACTCATTCCAAAGTTGAGCCCAAGGCAGAGTTGAAGCAGAGTACAAACATAAAGGAGAACCCATATGGGAAAGGGACGAGGTGAAGGGGAAAAAAATGAAATAAAATGTGGAGTCCAGGAAGTGAAACATAGCCCCTGGTGGAGTTAAAGCGGTGTGTGAAATACCTCTGGCTTTCAGACGTGTCTTTGATTTGATTTATTTGATGACCTTAAAAACACAGTAGGAGCAAATGAAAACATGAAGAATGCCTCAAGAATGAAGAGACGTACTTATCAGCGGTGCATCAATTCATCACTTTTGTCTTAAAGCTGCAACATAAGGAAAATTCCTGAATACAGATAGTAAGCAAGCAATACAATTCTGCCTCACAGTATTTACAATGTGTCTATAATACTAAAGCAATGCTCTGACCTTCAGTCTTTATAAAGTTTATTTTTTATGTAACTCTTGTTTTTCATTCTAGCACAGCACATACACAGTTTACAATGATAACGGTGGCAGATTTGCCACTCGAAATTCTATAGTCATTTCTGAATCAAGTAATCTGTAAGCAACGGGATAAGATTTTGGTATCAGAAGCGTTCTGGTTCTGTTTGTAGTCCGTTTGTAGTCCGAGTAGTATTGACCAATCACGTTTGAGTGGGCGTTGGTTGCATGCAGGTAAACAGTGAGTGGAGACGCTGTGTAGAGAGCAGAAGAGGCGGAATGCATTGGCCGAAATACAATGTTGGAACTCACCAGCTATCGTCTGACAATAATTCCGCTTTTTATTGGTTTTAATTAGCTTGATAACTGGCTACTTGTGAAACAATCAGGTCTTATGTTGTCTCTCAACTCCATTGTTGTGTCTCAAGTTGCTAATCGGACTGTTAACAATTGACCAGCGCATGAAAGAGGAAGTCTTGGCCCGGATATCCACTGGATACACAGGAACCCCCAAAATATTAGCCACAGAGAAATGACAACTGTCGCTGGCAGATTCCTGTAGTCAGTTAACTACTTAAACTGATGTTAGCTCCACAAGTTGTTTGAAAATGCTGACATTTTACTGTTTCCAGCTGATTCATTTTAAAACATGAATCTTGTTAAATGTGTTATGAATAGGCACTTGACGGTTATGTGCAAAATGCAATTGATCATGCTAAAAGACTGAAGGTAAATCTACATGGCCAAGAAGAAAAAAAATTAAAAAAGAATAAAAAGATTAGACTTTTTTCTTTTCATTCAAACATAATCTTATTTTGATTCTTAGCTTACGTCCTTGGGGGTTTTTGTTTAAGTAACTCTGTGGCTAGTGGCTATCTGCCTTAGTACAGCCCCACGCACGCTGTTCTTCTGTGTGGAGAAATCCGAAGCTTGACAGGCCTGCCGACCCTAGTTACGGTTGCTAAGCTGCGCTTGGAGGAGGGGTTTAGTGAACGGTTAATTCATAATTAACAGTATTAGATAAGATGTGCTTTCATTGTCCCCGGGGGGAAATTTGCTCTGAACTCTGTCCTGTAGTTCCACAGAACATAAAATCAGACATGCTATATTGTAAAACATCCCAACAACACCTAGCTTCATGCAACACATTACAACACATAGCTTCTATAATTCAATTGACACATTCTTCACAAAAATATATCCTATACTGTATATACTGTATATATTCTTAATACATATGTTCTTAATATGCCTGAATATGTTGTTAATATGCCCTTGTATAAAGTATTTCCTTTTATAATTGTAATGTAAATGTAATTGTAATGTAAATGTAATTATAATGTAAATGTAATATAATTTATTATTTTAATGGAGCTTCCCAGCAAAAAGTATTTCACACGTTTGTACCTGTACAACGGCGTGACAATAAACATCTTGAATCTTGAATCTTGAATCTTGAATCTTGAATCTTCATAACAACACATAGCTTCATGGCAACACACAACAACATAGAGCTTCATAGCAACACATAACTTCATGACAACACAAAGCTGCATAACAACATATAATAATACATAGCTTCATAACAACACGTAACAACACAGCTGCATAACAACACATTACAGCACATAGCTTCATAACAACACATAGCGTCATGGCAACACACAACAACACATAGCTTCATAGCAACACATAACTTCATAATAACACAAAGCTGCATAACAACATATAACAACACATAGCTTCATAACAACACAAAGATTCATAACAACATATAACAACACATAGCTTCATAGCAACATATGTTGTTATGAATCTTTGTGTTGTTATGAAGCTATGTGTTGTTATATGTTATATACAGCTTCATGACAACATGCACATAACAGCACGTAGTGTCATAAAAACACATGGCTCCATAACAACACACAACAACACATAGCTTCATAACAACACATCATTTCAAAACAACACAAAGCTGCACAACAACAAATAACATCACATAGCTTTATAAAAACACATGACAACACATAGCTTCATAACAACACAACAATTCATAACAAAACATATAAAAACACAGCTTCATAACAACACAGACCTTCATAACAACATATAACAACATATAGCTTCATAGCAACACAGCTTCATAACAACATATAACAACAGAGCTTCATGACAACACATGACAGCACATAGCTTCATAAAAACACAAAGTTTCATAACAACACAGCTTCGTAACAACATATAACAACACAGCTTCATAGCAACACATAACAGCACATAGCTTCAACCCCCATGATTTTATGATAATACATATACGGCATCTTGTCGAGGCTATAGGTAGGGAGGTAGAATAGCTGCCGGTGAGGATTCTTGCTGAATTTCATCACACTGACTTTTATTTCTTCTTGTAGAGGCAGTATTCACAGAAAAGAGAGGTGTCGGTATGTTTTGTACAAAGCACTACTTCTCCCATGGGTGCCACTCCTGTATTTGTCTTATAAGACTTTGCTTTCAATGATACTATGACCCTCACAGTCCCTTTCTCAGGGCAGCAACAGTGGAATAGAGAAGAAGTCGAGGTGGGGAAACTGTCCTTGAAACAAGTAACAATGGCTTCAAGTGTAATGTGACACGTGTGTCTCCAGGGTCTGACAATATTAATCTATCTGCCAATCACCACAGGCACCCAGTCCACTCCAGCACCCCCAGAGTGTGTATTAATTAAGATGCTGTCACACTAAACGAAGAAGTATTTGGTGCATAACAAGACAGTATCTCTAAAGTCATTATCATGGACACTACGTGGGTAGTAGAATGCTTTTATGTTATTACTCAAGTGCCATTTTTTTTTGGTGACATTTTTATGCAGGGTAATTTTATGAAATAATGCACTGTGAATGTACCTGTCAACACTAGTCTTTCTACTGCTGTATATGTAATGGGCTGAGTTGTTTTATACTTAATTCATCACTTTAACATCTTTTGTCCACGGTGTTAAAAGAAAGTTGTGCTTTTTCAAAGAGAGCATGTAGGAAACAAGTAAAAATCCAACATTTCTGTCAAATCAAGCCTGGATTTTAAAGCGGGATGGAAGGGACAGGTATTGTGTGGGTCAGCTGTACGTGTTTCCACAGCTTGGCTATATAAAGAACGTGGTAATGTAACTCAATGACAGGGAGTTGGCAAAAAAATGAGGCTACCTTCCTCAAGGGTCCCTGTCCGTTTCAGACGATAATTGAAAATAATGTAAAAATAGTCGTGTGCTGAGGACACGGGTTAACTCTCTGAGGACAAGGTCAAACCCTCGCCCGTTACTTTAATTTCCACATGATTAATTACACACCCGAAGTTGGTTGGAAAGCATGTTTTACAAGTTCTGTAGGATGTTCTTACACTGATTTCTTAAGCTAATTTGATTAACCCACACTGGGAGACTTGGTAATGAGATGTACATATGTAATACAAGACAAATGCAAACACAGCTCTGCTTCATTCATACATCGCAGGGCTGTTTCTTTACTCTGCTTCCCCCACCCTCCCTCTCGTCAAACTGACATGATAGCTGCTTTGAATCTGATCATCTCAAAGCTGATTGTTCTCCAGAGAAGGATAATAGACAGACAGACTGTGAAATCGAAATGTTCACACCAATCAACTGTCAGATTCCAAGAACATCACATGCAGGGTTTTCCGTTGCTATGGACACTGCCGGTATGAAATATAAAATGATTTCATCTTTATCAACAATCAATCAGGAAGTAAGCGATATTCTTAGATTATAATGAGCGTTTCAGCCCTTAATCTTCTTAGAAATCCATGATACGGCCGGAGTAATCCCACTTTGATTTTCTGACTGATCAGAGGAACATGATTCTAATCTAGAGGTCCAATAGGATTACGTAAATAATGAGCGTGATTACACAACAACACAAGGCTGAACTCGTACTGTTAATTCAATCACTTCATGTAAAACCTGACACATTTACCCCCAGTAATGGCTTTGAATCAAGTGCATGAGTTCTCTTTCCCACTGAAATGTAGCAAGTATGCAAAATTAGCAGCTTTGCCTTGATCTGTAATGCATTGTTGCTCTGGTGTTGCTTAATTAAAAACGCCAGGGCTACTTAACAACACTCACATAGGGTCATTAATGTGCAATATCAGCAAGAGAAAGTATTCATACAGAATACTTAATATTGAATAATATGTATAAGTATGACCTGAGGTGTTGTTCATGTCCTCTCCAGGTCTCCCAAGCATTTACTCAGCAACACTTCAAAAGGTTCCACAACACACTGAGTGGGTGCATGATTAATGTCATTTACCGCTAACCACCCTTACTTGCTAATGTACGAACTGTAATGCACTCTAACTCTCAACTCTCTTGAGCTTTAAAAAGGCTTTCAAGTTGTTGTATTTGATTTCAGCAGGAGTTTTAATGCGTCTACTCTGCAGTGGCAACTCGCACATGCCTTTGCGCTCGCTGCTTTCGCATTAACATTCGCTCCAAAGCTGTATAGTGAGTCTGATTGTGCAGTCTATCTTGCTACAATTTCTTCAATATCTTTCCAGCGTTGGTCATGCTTGCAAAGGGAAAATCAGTGAGCGTGGCTTATGGTATGGTATCTAGTCGTATGTGCTCCTGTGCTGGAAGAAGCAATATGTACATAGCATGTGTGTGTGGACACAAGTAAAGAGAAAATGGGAAGGAAGGGAAGTAATAATGAAAGTTTTAAGTGGCTCAGTCCCTTACTGCGAGCCAGATCAGTCAAACTTTGAAGTTGGAAAGAGAAACATTCCAAAATCAACAGCCCCTGTAATCTACAAACACAACAGAGACAGAGAGCTGCTAGCGGGAGCCGGTGCCGAAGGGAGGCAACTTCAGATTTGTCAGTTTACACGCACACAAGCAGGCACAGGCACACACACCTACTCTCCCAGCTCTCCTTAGAAACACAAGAACAGGCACACGACACACACACACACACACACACACACACACACCCCCGAAGACACATTCACTTCTAGGCACAAATGTGTGCCTTCACATTCATACACAAACTACAGAGGACAGACTTGTGGGGTTTGTTGTCAAGATATGATAAAGACAAAGAGCCAGCCTCCTCTCGGGATGACTGAATTTGATCAAAGCAAAGCTTTGTCCCAAGTCAGGATCACTTTTCAACTTCTTAAGCTAATGAACAGTTTACTGGCTAATGAAGTTGGCAGCAGCTAATGAAGTTGACAGTGTTTTTGTGTTGTTCACAGCACATTCTAAGAATAACATTGTTACAGTATCGCCGCACAAAGCCGAACAGCAGCGAGAAGCGAAAAAGGAGGAAAATGATTTCACAGTCTCCCTCCACGAGAACGAGCATGTCAAGGATAATCAATGTTCCCATATTTTTGGATCATTTAATTCCGCCAGCTCTCCGTCAGTATACTATGAGAAATGTCACATGTAGGAGCGTACAGAAAATCTCTCTCCCACATGCTCTGCTTCTGCGATGCCTCGGAGCTGCCAACCTGCTACCCCCAGCAGTCTACTTGGCCATATTGTTGATGTGCAGTAAAATACAACTGTAATTGTCCATTAATCTAAGGTTGATCAGCATTCATTACGCCGCATGCAGGGAGGCCATTGAAACGCTGCATGCCTTGTATTGCATAATTTTACACAGTGGCTTGATGGCTTAGTTTACAAGACAGGCTACATTTATAATGTTGGTATAATTCTTGTTCAGAGAGAGTGAATAATCATCCAGCCTGTACAGAAAATGAGCTCTGAGGTATAGAGAAAATAAGCAATGTGTGTTACATATTGCAATAATGATATGAAATCCAATTTAAAATGTTCCATTTTGTGGCTTTCATTACATTTGGTGTAAATGAAGAACCTGAAAATGAACTCCCTTTTTTGCTGCTACTACTACTACTACTATATATACATTATGGCTTTGAGCTAAATGCTAAAATCAGCATGCTAACATGCTCACAATGCCACTGTTAACATGGTGAAGTAGGTTTACCACGTTCACCATCCTAGTTTAGCTGTTAGCATTTTCTACTTGGCAATAAACACGCAGTACAGATCAGGTTGATGGGTTGATGTCAGTTTTGCAGGTATTAGCTCATAAACCAAAGTATGGGAAAAATTCATATTTTGACCAGATGATGGCGCTGGATCACCAAAGTGATTACAACTCATCCTGAGGGGGACATGAATGCCCATGTCTCCCTAAAAACTTGGTATTTCATGCAGATGGGAGTGGTTTTGCAGGACGTCGAAGTGCGTGCTTCGGCAACCTCCGTGATCGCCCGTTCATGAGTTGCGTTAGTTTTGTACATAATATAGGTTACTACTTTATTCTGCACTATTCAGCCATGCTAACATTAGAATATCATAACCTGCGTCCTACATCATGTGCCATGGAAATATTGGATACAATTTACTGGCTAGTAAAACTAATGTTAGCTAACTGTTAACAAGCTAACTTTACGTTAAAAGGTTTCCTTTGTAAACAAGCCTCACGTGCGGAGCGCTCGATAATGTTAACGTTTGCCCCATGGAGCTATAAAGAATGAAGTCACCCTAGTCTATTGTTGATGTTAAATTGGTTGACCCTAACGTAAAATTATATAAACCTAACGTTACCAGTTTGTCGACGTAAGCTGTTCAATTAACAATCGGCGAGTGAGCGTATGAGAGTTGAGTAATGTGTGGTGTGTGTGTGTGTGAGTCAAGTAAAATCACAATGTGATCAGACAGGTACGTTAATCTTTTCTCTTTGGGTTAATGTTTTACAGATTTATCCATCGTGCCTTCATCTTTATTTTTCAGCATAACGTTATGATGGTCAATTTGAGAATTTATCAGTGGTCATGTATAAGTAATTTGTAAATCTGCAGTGAAGTCCAGTCGCGGTTGGGGTACGGTTTTGCTATCTTTTCCAAAAAGTGATGAGACAACCCAATGCGAGCCGACAAGAAAGTACATCGGGCACACAATGCGTCACAGGACGTCAGGCACCACCCCCGGGTGAAATACCCATGAATGCCCACTCCAAATTCCGTTGCTATCCAATCCTTTCAAAAGTTGAGATATTTTCGTCTAGACAAAAGTGTAACTCATGTAGCTCATGAGGTTTCTCCAGATGATTCCCCATTAGATTCCAGCTTGCCACAGCTGTGCTTAAAACTTGAAAACCAATAACACCATTATTTGGATCTTAGATAAGAGGATAATGGTATCCGAATCTGAATATGCACATCTGTTATTTTGTTTGCCACCTGGAAATTTTGTTTACCAGCATTCTGATCTGAGCTGTTGTGATATCACACCGCTGTGTTAACCACATATGTTCATTTGCCAAAGACTTTAAAAATACAATGTAGGCCTCCTCAAACTTCTTCATTTCATAGTGAGAAAGAGCTGCACTGTCCTTTGGATGAAGCATAGCTATACTGTAAGTAAGATCCTGCACCACCTGCCAATCTCTTCCTCGTAATAAAAGTGTGCTTGCTCAAACAAAAGACGGTACGTGCCTTCCACTACATTGGCACAGCAAAGAGAGGAAAGTCACAAATCACTTATGGGCCGAGAGACAGTTTTACTGCGGCAGTAACTCTCCCTCTTCACAGAAACACACACACCAACACTGCGGGTCGACCACGGCGGCATGGTTGCTAGGAAACACCTTGGGGCCAGCTCCCATAGTATCTGACCTGATTAATTAATTGCAAAAAGTGAGCAAGTGGCAAAATTGCTCTAACTGTCATCGACTCACTCAGGTTGCAACTCTCCAGTATTTAGCAGGTGATGGCGGTTTAAAACCACCTCCTTTGTTAGCATGTTTTAACGGATTATGAGAGTAGACTGTTGGTTAGCTTACAGTAGCTTAGCACAAAGACGGAAAACTCTAAACCTCACCACTTAACAAGTTATATAGCTTTTGTGTATTCCGAAGAAAAGTGTAAAAACAACAATTTGTAGGGGCTTACCTTCAGACAGAGTCAGGCTAGCTGCCCCATCCGTTTCCAGTCTTTATGTTAAGCTAAGCTAACCAATTTTACTTTTACTGAGATACATCAGAGTGTTATCAATCGCCTTATGAACTCAAGACAGAAAGTGAATAATTGTATTTCCCGACATGTAGAACTACTGTTAATAAAAATGAGGCTCATTGATGTGTGCGTCTAATAATGTCAAAAACACTACCCAGATAGCAAACTATGATTGAATCAACAGTGAAGTATTGTCAGGAAGAAGTACTGATTGATGCCTGACACAGAAAACCAAATTAAAGCGCTCATTATGTTAAATAAATGTCAGATTTTCAATCATGACTGACACTCACCCCATTTTCTAAAAGTGTGCCTGTGACTGAATTTTAGTTAATTTTGATGTACTGAAATAATGTTACACTAATTAACTATAAGAAACCAGACCTTTTCATGACATTTTCTGTATTTATACATCATAATATTGTTCTCTACATGTAAAGGAAGTTCAAGACAAATGTTGATTTTATTAAAAGAAAAATAAATTAGCTAACTCGTGAATATTTCCAAAAAAGTAGATGAAGGATTAAATAAACTGACGATCTTATAATGTATATTAATGGGGCTCAAAGGGGCATTATATCCATATTATCTATAATGTATTGTGATTAAAAATCATATAACATTACTGTCTTTCATCAGTGTCTCAAATCCCCACCTGAAGCTGACAGTTGACCATTTGAAATGCCGGACAGTTTCCTGTACATCACCACTTAGGAAGTCCAACCTTGACAATTGTACAAAAGAAAGACTTTGTATTGGCAAATAAGGACATTTCACTTAGCTCTCCACACTACAGTATTGTGAAACATGTATTCCTTTTACCAAAAAATTGATTTCACTTACCATTATTAAATAAGTCAAGTGCAAATCATGTAAGAAGCTCCCACCGAGTCTCAAAGGAAGTGTGAATAGAGCTCAACAGTGAGGCTCCGGAGGTGAACATTCATTGATTCATATTCTGAATCAAGGATTTTGATTATTAGCCGTAATGTCATAACAGTCCAAGGCAGACTCACCACGAGCTATGAGATTGTGAAATTATGGCATGTGCGCCTGTAGACGTTTTGCTTCAACTGAAAGAATGACTTTAAACTGTTTTTTGAAGAATTCTGATTCTTTAAAGGACTTAAGGTCAAACTACCCTGATGTTTTTTAATGTTCTTTTGGTAGACAATTATCCATTTTGTATCCTTTACAGTAAGTTCACATATGGCCGTATATACTGTAGTTTTTCTAGTATGATCACAACTAGCAAAGGTGACATTTGATAGTACCGCTAACTGCAGTATGTTAGAGTTTAGGTTTGCTGCTAACCTAACAAACATATCTGTTTTCATCAAATTGCTCAGCATAAAAGATGCTACATCAAACTTTAAATTACAAAATTTAAACTGTAGAAATGTTGGTTCAAAGTAGGTTTTTAACAACAGCCCTAAACCAACCTTTCTTGCCTTGACTCAATGTTGAATTGACAACTTTTGCTATCTGGGTAGCTATAAAACTGACACAAGAAAAGAACCTATCCTCAATAAAAGCACCTATCCCCAAAAATAGCACCTATCCTAAATAAAAGCACCTACTCTCAATAAAAGCACCTACTCTCAATAAAAGCACATATCCTCAATAAAAGCACCTATACTCATCGAAAGCCAACCATTTGCAATAACCGACTCCTTCAAGTTCCTTGGTACACACATCAGCAATAGCCTGAAATGGAACCTCAACACCAACAATCAAATGCAAAAGCCCAACAGGGACTTTATTTCTACTTAACCGAAGCTTCTACTCCAGAGCCATGCAGTTGATAAATACTCAGAAGTCGGCCTCATTGTAATTGTACATGGAGTTTGTGTTTTTTTCTCTTTTTGCACTTATGTCCTTGATGTTTGCACTGATGTTATATGTAGTCTACTGTCACAGCCATTCCATCTGTACTGATATTAATTCCACCAGCATAGCTGTGAGGTAATAAAAGGAACTTGAACAGCACAATCAGACATTAAAGCAAAGATGTGGGAAGGTTGAAAGGCAGCTATACTGCACTCATGAGCACGACACCCATTGTGAAGTTAGTTTCAATGTATTTTCACTACTGCCCAGTTGTAAAGCACATGTTTATTGGATGGATGCCAAAGAATGACATTCAGTTTTGTTAGATACATAATCTGTTTACCATAGTACGTGTACAGGACATTAGGTGGTTTCCATAGGGATTGATGTATGATAAACCTCATGGCCTTTGGAATTCCACTCACCAAAGAGCTTGAAAATGATACGTAAATATCACTTTCAGCACCGATGCGATGTTGCCGTTCACTAGACCCATCCTTCATCAGTCCTCCATTGAAATATAGGCGGGAGAAGACTTTGACTTGTGCCAGAAAATGACCTTTGCCTCAGAAAGGAGTCATTGGTAACCCAATTAAAAGGAAATGTCACGGTGGTAATTGCGTCTCACAATGTGAATCATCTGCGCGGGGTGGCTCGCTCTGAATCCAGGGACGGGCTGATATGTGCATGGCATTGAAGTCTCACCGCCTCTCTGTAGTTCCCTGTCCTTCTCATGTACTCACTGCAGATACCCAACTCTGATTTCTGTTGCTCCCCTTTGAAGGTATCGGTTCCTTAACCTCCTATTTCTAAAAGGTTCCTGTAATTTATATGGGTTTAATATTGTGTACTGTATGTCCAATCTTTCTTTTGGTTTAAATATTTTGTTGAATAATAGTCAACGATTGCTCAGCTACTCAACACTTTAAAGCTGAAGTAGGCGAGATTGGAGCAAATATGATTAAAAAAAGTTTTTTTTATGAAATGGCTATAAAATGGCTATATCATGACAGTAGTACATGAAACAGGTAACCTGAAAAAAACAATGTACCTCTGTGTCCTCCGGTTTTTCTAACGGCATCTACAATATTTCACAGACCAGAGGAAAACAAGCAGTAAGAGCTGATCTGAGGTCTGCTGTCCAGCTGCCGTCTATGAGAGCCGGCTGTCAATCACTCGCGAACTCCGACCAAACGATCAAACTAGGCAGCACTGATCAAATATGAATCAATATTATGTTACGTTAATGCCACCCGTACGAACCCGCAATATTTTCTTGTAAGCTTACCCAAACCCGCATGACCCATAGGTTGACCCACGGGTCGGGCGGGTCCTAGGTAGACCCAGGCATCACTACCAGCTATTTATCCATCTATCCATCCATCCATCCATCCATCCATCCATCCACCCAGGGCTAGCTAGCTAGCTAGCTGTCTAAATATCTATCCACAGTATCCAGCTTCCTAGCTTGCTGTGTAGCTATACATTTAGCTATCTATCTATAAGTATGCTCTAAGATTTGTGCATTTCTTTTACGGTGACCAGACGTCCTCATTTTCCAGGGACAGTCCCCATTTTTGGTGGCCTGTCCCCAGCTGGAGTTGTCCCTGAAAATGTCACTGTTTCTTAACGTGCATTTAAACACACTGCAAATATTTAATGTGGTAAGAAAGACCAGGCAGCAGAGCCTACCAGTCGACGTCTCAATTCTGCTCGCTATAGCAGCTTCATATCACTCTTCATTTCTAGTTCACACTAGTTTAACTCGGCTAGCGTCAAGTGAATCCACAACATCACCACACACGTCTTTTCAAACGTGTTTCTGTAATACTTACTATATATATATTGTTTTTCTCAAAATCCAAAGTTGTTTAAAGTTCTGTCTATCTGGCCTATCTAATCTAGCTATATATCTGCCTCAATTCCTCTTTTGTCCTTGTAATTTGCAGAACCCAAGACAGAATCTGAGAGTGATGTCTGGCAGGTGTTCAAATATGAGACATTTGTCATAGGCCCAAGGTCCAGTGGAGGAGGCAGGAAAGATGTGATATGATTTTTAAAGCAGAAGCCCTGACTTTCGATTCTCAGGAAATGATTATGTCAAGTCTGAAACAGCAGTGGTTCTTGCTATTGAATGGTACGAATGTGCTAATAATGCTTATATTTGAAATAAAGCTGCTGGGATCACGGTCATGACCAAGATCATGAAATAGTCTGCACTACATTTATTGTGAAATAATGTCTCCGAGAGTTATTAGAACAAGTTGAGCATATAAAATGAAAATTGGAACTACCTCTTCACACTGGCAGAAATCGTGCTACAACTACGGTGTGTTGTATGCATTGTATATTAAGATATAGCATGCCTCTGATAGCAGATTGTATAATCTTGGGCCTGTTATCTAGATTGCCTATTTCTCACTGCTAAATGTAAATGTTAAAACAGATTCAGGCACAGATGGCTGCGCTGCCTCTGTCCTACAGCACAGCAGATGGGAGGTCTCAGCTTCACAGCCTCACATTCATTTTGCTCTCCATTCCAGTTGTAAATCAAAGTTGGAGGATTTTTTTTTCCCCCCTGTCTTCCTATCTTCCTGCCTCTCTCTCTCGTTTGTTAAAACCTTGCTTCTCTTATCGTCAGCTGGGGCAGCACATCTTGCATCCTCATAAATTATGTGAAAAACACACAGCGCTCGTGAGTATTGCACGCTTAGTTGATATTCTAATGTTTCAGTATTACAGCGTTGATGCAAAACCGACAATGGATTGTGAATTTAAAGGTTTGGGCTGAGCATGGGAGGTTGCGGAGACTCACTTGTTGTGTTCGGTCGGTCCAAAAGAATGAACCTGAAGTATTTTCAGATCTCAAGAACTTCCAAATCCGATAGCCCACGCAAAAGCAACTTCTCCTGCTCAATATTTTGGGAAATAATGAAAATGCACAGCCGGTACTTGTCTCAACATGCCTGCTGTCTCTTGTGAATGCAGCCGACATGCAGGCTTTGTTGCCAGTCTGAGGGCTTGACCTCAGAAATGTTAGTGCATTTCACTTTTGATAGGATTATCTCCTCCATTATTGAGAAAGAAGGGAGTCTTGCAATGTGGCGATGGCTCTCTTTCATTCATTGTTCCAATCTATAATTGCTTCTTTTCATGAATTATGTGGGGAAAGGTTAGGCTGGTAAATCTTACAGTTGCTTGGCTCTAAACGAGATTATCAGCTGAACTGAGAAAGAAATAAAAACACTGGATTTACTGTAGGATTGTGGACAGTTTAACAAAGTTGTATTTATGGGGATTGTAAGAGGATTCTGTGCTCTTTTTTTATTGTTCTTTCATTCAGAAATAGTGATTGCACTTTAACAACAACAGAACTTTTCCCAAACAACATGACGTGTTTTATAGAAAACTCTTGGCAATAAGAAACACACTATTAGTACAAAATGACGCCCTGGGCAAAGATTATTCAGTAGATTTTCTTTAAAGCACATGTTTATCATAATGAATTCAGTAATTCAGAGGGCTTCGCTGTTTGGGTTGGGAGGAGATTATAAAGCGCCATACTTTTGCAGCTAAATTTAATGACATGTTCTCGTATGCATTGCTGGCAGATGTTCGTTAAAATGGATTAGAGTGCAGGATATCTGCAGCCCCGCTCTGTTTTAATTAACCGATACCTCTGATAAATATTTAAAACCTTGGCAATGACATTGCCACAGAAGGAGGCACCCAAGGGTAGATTAAGCTGAATTTTCAGGGGGGTTTATACTTTAAATACCGAACTCTGTGAAATATTTGAGGATACTTAAAGAAGTCTGAGACTTTTAGTTAAAACTTGTTTGAGCTGGAGTGTTTTGATGCTAAAGAGCTTGGAGTGGTGAGTAATTTGTAGGAACAGATGTGGGGTTAGAACACCCATCATTACATACAGAACAGAAAGTGGCCATATTATCTTTTAGCTGAATGTGCAGATGTTGTAGCCGGTATCGGAGGGAAAAGTATTATCTAAAAGATGCTGCTTATTATCGGTGTGCATCAGAGCGCGATCACACAGGGACTCCAGTTCTCTTCATGCAAGTCTGAGCCGCACAGCAGCTCTTTCTGGAAAAGATCTGTCGAAAATGCCATAAAGCCGATCATCCTAACATCCCGTGGAAGTGCGAACATCTATATTGAAAGCTAATTTACTGATTAACCTAGTTTGAAGTGAGAAATGAGTCTTGTCGTGTCGCGCTCCGCTGGCTGCCAACTGTCATCTCTTCACTGTGCAAGCAATGGAGGGATACAGGGACCATACTTTCCATTTAGATGCTGAAATAACCACTTCTGTCCCTGCGGGCTTTTGACACCAGCCAACGGACCAATTGGTTTATCCATTAATTCTGACTCTTTCTCAACAAGCTAGATAGAAAGGTGAAAAGTTTTTGCAAAGTCTTCCAAACTAAAAGACAAAATAGACTGATTGGCATTGCCTTACAAAAGCATTTTCTGATGTTGCACATTGATAGAAGTTTTTTAGTACCTTACAAAACCATTACAGAATGACTGGTTTCTAGTGGCTTAAATACCCAGAAGCTATCAGGGGCCCAAAAATCACCTTCCTACGTGTCCACACTGAATTCGTTATATGCACTTCTCTTAAGTCAAGTAAACAAACCACGCAGGCTACCTATCAGCTGTGCGCTCGAGATCAGACTGGATACGTAACCACTTATCTTCCTTCATTTGTTCTTTTTAAACAGAAAGAACAACAATGACATACAATATAGCCAACCGCAGTAGGAAACTTTCAGCTCTCAGGCGATATCCCTCCAGCCAGCTGCTACCTTATTAAGGTCTTATAGTGAAATGAGGAGGTATCGTATAGATAACTCCTCATTTCAACTTCACCAATCAGCTGCTCCTGGTCCACTGAGGCGATTTCAAGGCGAGCAACAGGAATATATAAAAAACGCTGGGCGTCTGACAAAAGTTCAGCTCAAAACGAAGTGCCACGTCGAGCTACGTCACTCACGGCAAGGACATTCCAATAAAAAAGGACATGGTTCTTAAGCAATGTTGTTAATGACTTTGCGGAGCACAAGACCAGTAGGATAAACTTCTAATGGGTGAGTACTGGTTTCTTTTTGTTTTTTTGGAATGGGATCAGGGATTTAAATCTATAGCACTGTAATTGTTACTCATATATTGTATATACTGCACAGGCTGTTAAGTTAGCGTTGATAAATTTGGCCCTCTGGCTGCTGTCCGTGGTGCTGATCTAAGGCTGGTTTCCAGTATGGAAGTTGCATGGTGAGCCTCTCCATGGTGGCATATCAATTGTCTACTCTGCAATTGTCTGGAGTGGTTGTGTGTGTACGTGCATATGTGTGCACGAGTGTGCGCTTGTGTTTGGGACAAGGGCCCAAGAAAAAAAATTGCACTGGGGCCAATCACAATTATGTTACGCTGCTGCTGTTTTCTGATCCGTCAGCTTTATGAATAATGTTTAGCCACATTAGGCAACTAAATTCATTCATTTGGAACCACCTGATTGTTGTAGATCCAATATTCACTCTCCTTTTAGCTCTGCTTTTGGTCTCCACCAGGTCTTGAGGGAAATATCTGACTCTTTAGCTGCTAAATGCTCCATTTTGTTCCCCAGCTAGTTGCTAACTGTGCCGTTTGGTGCTGAGCAGGTAGTTTCCAGTGAGTTTTTAGATTGAACAGCTGCGGGCTGGAGAGCTAAACAACGAGCTGAAACTCGTTATAAAGCTCTCATCTCATCGAGGGGCAGTCGATTTAACCAAGAGTCGATTTTAAGCTGACAATTCACCTTCCACAGGTCGCATGTCATTTACCCAGAAGTGATGAATCCGCAGATGCACACTCTTAATTTATCTGAGAAATTAAACACCATTTATTTTGGCTTAGAGTCTAACTGAATAATTCTCCTCTGTCGCTCATTAGCATCGGCAATTTCCTCTGTACAGATGAGAAAAGAAAGCTGATTGAAATTCAGATTAAAAATTAAAAGACTATAAGCACTGAGCAAATAAACAGCCCACTTTACCTCCATTGGTACGGTGTGAAGTTATGTGCGACCAGAGGATTGAAGCATTTTTTCGAATGTAAAAAAACCAAGCATCATCTCTCTCTACGCTGTGAAGCATCACCATCAACAGCAGGGGAAGGGCAGGAACCGAAGTTTTATTTGCCTGCCACTGTTATCAAGATTTAGTGTTGGTTCACCTCCTTACATTAAAGCAATGATAATCTTTCTGACAACTCCTGCATTAGTCAGAGCTTCTGGCAAGGGAACACTCTGCAAAATGTAGCGTTAGCTGTAAGAGAGAAGCTATCTTCAGAATGGTTATGATGAACGGTGTAAATCCATCAACCAGACCCATGCCATTCTCTCATCTAATCCTTTATCGCGCTGATGAATGAGAGGGCTGCGAATCAGTTTTGGGAGACGCGAGACATTTATCAGTTTAAGTGTGGACTGTTTCTGATTAGTTCCTTTGAAAGAAGCAGAATTCGACATTATCAGAGAGCTGCATGGCCATTTTTACCATTTAGCGATCTGGGGGAAGTCATTCACGCTTATATCCCATAATATTTAAGATATTCTGCTGTATTTTGTCTTATGCAGCAGCTGTGATCTCAAGTAGCACAGCCCAGAAAGAAATACCTCAAATATAAGTCTTCTTTTGGGTCTGGGCCAAAGCTGTATTGCAAACTTTCTAACCTCCTATGAGCCGATGCCAGCCTCAGATCTGCAGCCAGAATTCTTCTGGATTTTCCAAAATCTGGGTTTAAGACTTTTGCCATCAGGGACCCGAAGCTTTGAAACGACCTGCGTTATTGGCGCTCCGGCCAGGAGGCTCATCATTATTTTAGCACTTTTTTTACAACAATTTATGTACATGCATTATGTTTAGTTTACCATTACTTTCATGACTCATTTTTATAATATTTGCTTTTATGTGATTGGTGAAGCTGCATAAGAGAAGGCTTTTATGTATAGATACACTCAGCACACAGCAATGCAGAGATTCTACACTGAGATTAAATAATTCACACTGGATCTTGTGATGAAAAGAAAGATTTTTTTTTCCCGTTGTAACAGAAAAGCAAACAATGTCAAACAAGAATCTTTGCTCGTTATGGCAACAAAAAGTTTCATGTTAAAACAAGATGTTTTGGATTCTTTAATCATGAGACTTGGTTAGAATAATACCCACAAACTGCACTGACGGCTGAATCTTACATAGAAGAACACCGATTGATAGAACAAGATGTCCTGTAAGCAATAATACCAAATGCTGAATTGTCTCTGTAGTTAATCAGCGGCTCAATTGCAGAGACAAGTAAAGCCTCTGAGTCATTTTCATTGTGTGCTTTTAAAAATTGTAAAATGTAGAACTAGATTTACCATTTTGGCAGTACCAGTGGTGGCTTTTAAGTTTTCTTGTTAGAAGAAACTTTTAGCTTATAATGAGATGTATGTCTCATTCTGTGTATCTCATTACACACATAATGAGACAAAAATAATGTTTCCTCACTACAGGGTATGTGTATCACAATGTTGTATATATGTTAAGTTGATGGTGAACTTGTTAGCCGCTAAATCCTTCAATATGTTCAGCTGGTTGCTAACTGACTCTATTTGCTATTTGGTGCTGGGCAGGTAGAGCGTGGTGGATTTTTAGAGCTTTTTTGTATAAAACAGTCCCCTGCCAGCTCTGAATCAAATAGTTTTGTTGCCTAAACCTATAACTAAGTAGTAAAGTTGCATTTTTTTGTTTTGTTTTGTTTTGTTTCAATTTACAATGTTAACCATCTGTTTAAAACTGTGGCTGTAATCCAGGAGAAAGGACGTTCCCCTCAAAACGAGGACACCGGAGGAAACAGAGGCACATTAATCTTTCAGATTACCTGTCTCATGCACTACTGTCAGGATATAGTGACCGTTTTATAAATCTATTTTTTTAATCATATTTGCTCCAATCTCGCTTTAATTGTTTGTTTGTTTTTAAAGATTTTATTCATAGTGGTTTTGCATACTTAGTAAAACAAGGCAGATAAGACATACTTAAATAAAAGTAAATCAAATAACGAAAAAATAATAATATTAATAATAATAAACAAGTAAATACATAATAATTACATTTCAACACGTCCCTGTTCCCCTCCCCCGTTAAAAAAGAGGGGGGGAATTATGTATATATGTATTTATTAGATAGTAACAATAAATTACAACAACAAAAAAGCAACACTCATTAATTTTTGACTGTATTCACTGCTCATCTAGAAAAGGGTACAAGGGTGAGTTACACAAAGAAGAGGGAGCTCTATTGATCCTTCATGTGTTGTAAAACCAGATTTCATATTCTGAGGAACTTCTGAGGATCTCCAGACAGCTCGTATCTCCGTCTTTCAATGTGCAAATTGTTAAAAAGAAAGTTGCCTCTGTGTTTCACCAGTTTTTTTTAGAAAATAAGATCATTAGCATGACTGCATAATGAAATCCCTTCCCAGCTTTCCAGGTATACCCAGCAAGCGCTTCAGTCTCCGTCTCCTGCGAGGGTCAGTCTAATTAAGTATCCGAGAGCAGCAGATTCTTTATCTCCAGGTAAATTCACATCTATAGAGAGAGAAAAAAAAGAAAATACACTCTCACAGTGAGACCCTGTCACAGGCATGACACTACTCTAGACTCTGAATTGATAATTACGTTTGGGAGAGAGAGAGAGAGAGATATGTGTGAGGACATGAGCAAAAAAAGTGCGTGGGTGTGTGTATTGGTGGAGAGGATAAGGCAGTACAAACGATTAATGTGAGTCATGTCTGTCCACACTGTATGAGTTATGTGTTTGCACATTTTTTAATTGCACGGAGGACAGAAAAAGGCCAAACTCCGTGTTCAAAGGAGAGGTGAGGAGAGGTGAAGAGAGAGGAAAGGTGCCTGCAGCACAGCTTGATGAAGAGATATTGAAGATGTACTTAATGTGTTTTTAGCAGAGCCAGCATTCCTGTGAATTCAATCAGAATACATCCTAAAGATAACATACAAATCCAGGCAGATCTAGAGGATCAGGTACAGGAGAGGAGGAATTTAGAGGGGGGATGTTTTATTTCTAAATTCAAAGTGGCAGCACCCCGCACTCCACTGCCTAGCACACCTATCAGAGGAAATTGTATAATAGGTATCCATTTGTCAAATTAGATCAGAAGCTGATATTGAGGTACGACTGTTCATATCTCCTATGGGATTCCATCAGGCAGCGAGGATATTTTCAATAGGCATTAATGCGTTTTGCAGTCTCATACCGCTCAGATTGGATAGCAGGCTGGAGCATCCACTGTGCTGGAACTAGCAGACTGTCTCTTCCTCTATCTTTCTCTTTCTTTCTTCTCCTTCTGCCATGTATCATTTGCTTTTCCTTTTTTTTTCCCCACATAATCCACATACTAATCCCTGCCCAGAGTATGTTACAGTCCAGTAGAGTATAATTTATACCAAGTATCACAACACCGTGAACGCAAACATGACACAAAGGCAGAGATGCGACCCTAGTGCCCCATATTTCATAGTTTCTATCTAAAGCTAGCTGCTGCACTTAGACATAATTGCAGTCATTTGGCAAATTCATGTTATCCAATGCAACATACAGGACCGTAAGTGCATGTATTTATAGCATGCATTGACACAGCAGAGATGCTTTGTTGAATACCTAACAGTGTAGTGTTGGAGTCTGCCTTTTTGCTTCTATGGGGAATTAAATTACTACTGGTGTGTGCTATATTAATGCCATAATGTACCTGCTGAGCTATGTGTCATATCAAACCTCTTATCAACAATTCAATTTATTTATATAGGGTCAAATCATAACAGAAATGATCTCGAGACACTTTTCATATTGAGCCGGTCTAGACCGTACTCTATAATTTACAGGGAGCCAACATTATCCCATGAACAGGCACTGGGGCGACAGTGGCAATAAAAAAATCCCCTTTAACGTGTAGAAACCTTGGGCGCAATTGGGTCCTGAGTGGGCTGCCATCTGTTTCGAACGGTTGGGTTGAGAGAGAGAGAGAGGGAGCGAGAGAGAGAGAGGGACACAGATGCACAGCAACAACAATAATAGTACAGCAGCTATAATACCAATAGAAATAGGGCCAACAACATAATGATAGTAGTGGTGGATATATTAGAATGATAATAGTAATAGCAGCAATAATAGAAAAATGACTACTACTAATAATAATAATAATAACAATAGCAGCAGTGGATGTAATAGAATGATAATAGTAATAGCAGTAATAGTAGCAGAAATAATAATAGAAAAATGATTACTACTAATAATAATAGCAGCAGTGGATGTAATAGAATGATGATATTAATAGCAGTAATAGTAGCAGACATAATAATAGAAAAATGACTACTACTACTACTAATAGCAGCAGTGGATGTAATATAATGATAATATTAATAGCAGTAATAGTAGAAGAGATAATAATAAAAAAATACTATTACTACTAAAAATAGCAGCAGTGGGTGTAATAGAATGAAAATATTAATAGTAGTAATAACATCAGTAATAATAATAGAAATATATGAGAAAGCCTCTTGGGAAGAAACCAAGTTAGTAACATACATTAATGGGACATGAATGCATACAATATAGGATGCTTGAACAAATGAATGAAACTTTGCTTTGGCATTTAACTAAAATGTTTCCTGATAAACATGACTACACATGTGACTACAAGTGACCTTTGTTTGCCGGCCCTGGCTCTCTTGTAATTCTGCACTTTTAGCCTAATAAAGCTAATTACAATTACTAATTGCACCTTTAATATGAACTACAAGACATTATGTTTAGCGGCAAAATGTCGAGGTGTATGTTGCACAGAGTGGGCTATAGATTTGCTGTCCTGTTGGAAACAAAACACCGTCCCTATTGGATATGTACAAGCAACTTGTGTTGTATTGTTTTATTTCGCTTAAATGGCTTTAATTAGCTTTCATTTAATTAGTAGAGGGAGTAGACGCCCAGGGCAAGGCCCTCGCATCCCAGAGTTGAGCAACCTTCCATCAGTTAACAAATGAAACTGAGGCAGAGCTCTGACGAAGGCCATTTTACATGAGTAGAAAGCGATTTGAGTCCAGGGCGGGAATGGCGGACCACGCCACTAACAATGAAAACTACTATATAAGGAGGTAATTACTGAAAGTGCATACTTTGAATTGCTATTGCAGGAAAAAAACATAGTATCAAAAAACTAGGTCAGATTTGAATGTTTAATATGTGGACACTTTAAGGCTAGAATGCAACCCAGCTGTTTGTATTTAGGTCACTCCTCTTAAATTAAAAATGCATTCGACAGTGTGATGTTTTTTTTTCTTTATAGCTATTGCCACATAGATGTCATAGCATTCTCCCTACTGGATAAGCATGTCTTAACACCGACTTTCATAACCTGTGGCAAGCAACCTCTGTTGAATTGTTTCATTTTGCTTAAATGGCTTTAATTAGCTTTCATTTAATTGGTAGGGGGAGTAGACGCCCAGGGCAAGGCTCTCACAACCTTAGAGTTGAGGAACTTTTTATCAGTTAACAAATTAGTCTGAGGCAGAGCTCTGACAAAGGACTTTTTACAGTCTGCACATCAGGAGCTGACTTAAAACAGACGTGTGCATACGCTGTTACAAAACACAGTAGAAATGCTAATGTGCCCAGCGCATGTTCAATGCCGGAGACGACGAGGAGGAGGAAGAGGAGTCATTTGTGAGCGTTTTATCAGCAGCTGCCGCATCTGACGCATGGTACAGTTTATCTGCATGCGGTCACATATCTCAAAGAGTGAGCGCTTAAGTGTGACAGGGGGGGGTTCCTCAAAAGGCAGCTGGAGGACCTACATGTCTAAGAGGAGCACAGAGGCGCACGGCCCTGCATGTAAAATAGTGAAGGGTGCACGCATAAGCTTTCATGTACGCATACCCACACACACCAATCCTGTTTAATATCAAACCCCTGCTAACACTATGTGAGATGAAATCAAATTGATCTTTTTAGATTGTAGCGGGCTCAGTTTTAAGGCTAGAGTGAAAATATTGGTATCATATTAAACTAGAAAACCTAATGAATCCATTGGTACCAACCATGTCATACTAGCTTCTCGCAAAGGAGGCTAAATAACGCTCCTAACTTGCGCAAAATTTTGGCCAGGAAAAACTGGTATGGCCATTTCCAAAGCGGTCCCTTGACCTCTGACCTCAAGATATGTGAATGTAAATGGGTTCTATGGGTACCCACGAGTCTCCCCTTTACCGACATGCCCACTTTATGATAATCACATGCAGTTTGGGGCAAGTCATAGTCAAGTCAGCACACTGACACACTGACAGCTGTTGTTGCCTGTTGGGCTGCAGTTTGCCATGTTATGATTTGAGCATATTTTTTATGCTGAATGCAGTACCTGTGAGGGTTTCTGGACAATATCTGTCATTGTTTTATGCTGTTAATTTATTTCTAATAATAAATATATACATATATTTGCATAAAGCAGCATATTTGCCCACTCCCATGTTGATATACTTGACAAATCTCCCTTTAAGGTACATTTTAAACAGATAAAAAATGTGCACTTAATCGCGATTAAATATTTTAATCGATTGACAGCCTTAATTTCACTATTATACAACAAATACCAGGAATGTTATGCATCTGTATGTATGATAGTGTAAGCATCAAATCCATGCATTTATTGATAACTTGAGATACAGTGAGGATTAGTGACTAACTCAAGTTCTCTTTAAGGACATATTGGACTGGACAGATGACACCATGTTGGTGCTGGTGCCTCCTTTCTAGGGAACAGATAGTCTAAGATAATTAGCAATTAGTATACTAGCAACAAAACAAACATAATAAGATCAAATAAAGCAACGTGTGTAACCCAAGAATGCTGCAGATGAAGGGCATCTTCACCAGCTGAGCCACAGTGAGTGTTTACCCACACACGTCATTCAAATGACAAGAGGGGTTGAATTCCTCTCAGTGTGACCTCTCCCCAGTGCCACCGGTCCTCTGTGCACCCATTACCGAGCAGACTTAGTAAATTGAACTAATCATCTTTGATTAAGTACAGACTCCGGGCTTGTGATACAGCAAAGACAAAGGTCATTCTTCATAATGCGATATGACATCGCGGCTCGAATTGTCGAGGCAGTGTGCCGTGGCAGCACTTGTGCATGCCTGTAGCGCGGGGTTAGGAGGGGAGCGGGCACAGTAATTACACATCATTCATTTGGACGGATCTGAATACAGCCTGACTGTATAATGCGAATGCTTACTGGAAAGTTAGCACCGTATTGTTAGAGTAAATGTGCTCAGACTTTGTGAAGGCCAACAGCCGTGTAGTATGGGCTTGGGTGAGCCATCATCTGGCTCAATGGATTTCTTAAGAATCACATTTGTCAGGATGTAACATGTAATAAGCAAGTCAAAGATGCAAAGAGAGTTGTCTGAAACGGTGTGGACATTCTTATCTTTGGAGTAGTAATTCATGCATGACACTTCTTCTTTAGTTTGTCAGTGAAACCGATAGAAGTCCTCCAAAGTTTGTTGTGATTTCTCTGCCGTATCAATATTCCATCGGTTTGTTTTAAAGACAAAGAGAGAGGATAACTCCACCTCATTAAAGCAATTTCTTTCTCTTAAGCGTGCTGAGGTGATGTGCCGTTTCATTTTCATCACCAGCCGTCGTCGAAGCGCGACGGAGCCCAGAATTTCCCCGTCCCCTAAATGCTTGTGACTGGAGGAAACGCTGCAGTGAGACGCAGACACCTGGCTGACAGGAGAAATATCCACACCCCTATACTGAGGGCCAGCGTCTTACTACTATCAACTGTGTTTTGCAACAAGGTGTCAGGACTTTGCAGTTTCATCGTCAGGCACAGTTTCACATGAATATGCAAAGCGTGGGGACTGCCAAGCTGCCAGAAGCTGGAGTGGAGCAGAACTGGTACAGCACAGCCCATCGCTATTGTGGAGATCTAAGCTTCTTCTGCTGGAAGTACACGTGATAGATGTTTTTTTTACGCCATGGCGAGTGCTCCGTAGCTTACAGATAGAGCGATCAAAGAAATGCTGCTACAGGATTTGCTGCATTCTTGCTGTGATTTCGCTCTGCCCATTGTTTTTCTTTAACTTAATGACAAACTCATTTGCTAATAGGGCTCCACGGGGGCATGACAGATGCCATTTTGAAAAATCATATTTAACACATTTATTTTTTTTAACCATGTTAAGACATGCTAAGGGAACAATTGTTTACTAAATTAATTTGATGTTGAAGTATAGGTGCAGTAGGAGTTTTTTTTCCTTTCCCTAACAATGATGAATTAATTTACTTAAGTCAATATCAGATTACAAAAACAATTACCACATTTGTTTTCCACAATATTGTTAAATGACTTATAATCCATTTACGTCTTTGGGCATTCATTTCACAAACAAGAAGTAGCTCATTCAAGCTTCAATTTGTGCGCTTCTAGACCCAAATGTTTGCAAAGCTACTTACCAGCACTTCTTGTCTGCAGGGAATGCAAAGCTCGCCTTGTTTATAAGAGAGGGAGAAATATAATTTGAATAAGCTTTTAATCTGTGGAGAGATGATCCAAAGGACTCAGCTGCCGCTGCTTCCCATTTCAGGACACAATCTCCTTACAATGATTGGGCTCTATTATCATTCTGTGGCACATACATCAGTGAACAAGAGAGAAATCATCTAACGAGGAGAATGAAGACAGCAGGAGAGATGGTGAACCTAGAGTACTGCTCACTTTTTGAACTGCTTTAACGAGACAGTAAGGTACTGTTTAGAATATTAGTGTCTATAAAGTGACATTACTTTTGCTTGAGTAAACTATTCTAGTAGACTATACTCTTTCCATGCCTGGATATACCATAGATAGCACAGAGCAGTGATAGGGGTAGTTTACTTGTTCCCCAGGCAGGGGGTACTCCTGCAGTGGCCACCGGGTACATAGAAATATTGGGGAGTAGCTTGACTAATTTGACAGAATACAAATTCAGATTTTATTTTATTGTATTTTTTAATCGCATTTAGTCAGCTGAAAACTATGTGTTGTGACTGTGAAGCAGTCTGCAGGCAAGCAGAGATGTCTTAACTGTTAGCTAAGATAAAGGATAAACGGTTGAAATAGTCAGTTTAAAGTAATGAATAAACATTTGAAATAATTCACTAAAAATAATGGATAAACATTTGAAATAATTCACTACAAATAATGGATAAACAGTTGAAATAATTCACTACAAATAATGGATAAACTGTTGAAATAAATCTCTAAAAGTAATATATATATATATATATATAAATATATATATATATATATATATATATATATACAGCTGAAATAATTAGCTAAAAGTAACAGAAAAACAGTTGAAATAAATCTCTAAAAGTCATGGATGAACAGTTGAAATAATCAGCTGAAGTAATGGTTAAGCAGCTGAAATAATTAGCTAAAGTAATGGATAAACAGCTGAAATAGTTAGCTCAAGGTAATGGACAAACAGTTGAAATAGATCTAAAAAAGTAATGGGCGAACAGCTGAAATAATTAGCTCAAGGTAATGGACAAACAGTTGAAATAGATCTAAAAAAGTAATGGACAAACAGCTGAAAAAATGAGCTAAAAGTATGGGCAAAGAGTTGAAATAGATCTCAAAACGTATTGGATAAACAGCTGAAAAAGTGAGCTAAAAGTTATGTGACGGCTGTGGGGACACATCAGACAAAATCGATTGGGAACCACTGTGCTAGAGGACTTGATACGTTAAATAATACATTAAACAAAAGCAAGTGGAGTTATAGTGAAGTTGAAGAAAGCTGTCATAGAGAGCAGTTTGTTCTGCGGCATTGTGAGTTTTTGAAAAGAGGATGTTTGAGATGCCCATTTTCTTCATTAGCTTCCATTGTTGTGACAGTCTGGAGGAAGATTGGCTGAAATAGCTGAGTCATGTGTATGGCGTTTGAGGACAGACTGCACTTGGCTAATTACCGCTCTAAAAGACAACCAAACAACTCTTAGCGCTTGACAAATTTAGACAATAGACCATTAAGTGCACTTGAAATCACTGAGTTATCATCAAGGCTCTTTATCTGGCTGTAATTATTTTTTATTGCAAATGTTTGTGGGGGTAAAAAAAAAAAAAACACTATTCATAAGCAGCCAGTGTGCAGCTGAGATTTCAGAGGGCAGAATTAAACTTGCAAATTCCTATCATCTGTGATTAATGCCAATACATATTCACCACCAAAAACAAAATTAATGTGTAAACCACTCAGGGAGAAAAGATGGAAATCAGGGCAGTTCTAAAGATACTGATTGCAGTAGTATGGGGGGGAGTTGAGGGAGGGGTCGAGGCACGAAAACTGAAGCCCTTCAAACACCCATCGTCTGGTGTGATTCTTCAGTTGTGTTATGAGTGGAATGCTAACAACAATTACATGGGCGAAAAGGAGTTTGAGATAACACGCTATTGGTATTCCCGATCAGCGCCGTTATGCTTCAATGTAACTTTCACATTAAGTTCTAATTGTGATGATAAGAAATGCAGAAAATGAGAATGTGTCCTAAATTCATCTCTCCTTGGGGATTTAGAAAGCTGTTTCTGCTACAACCTGAAGAAGAAAAAAAAAGATTCCTGTTGGAGGCAGAAAATGCTACAGAGAGAAATCATTTTCTACAAACATGACATTCACCTCCAAGAAGCCTCATTTTAAAAACCGCACGCAGGATCTAATACCGAATTTGCGGGAGTAAAATCAGTGGGTGTGTGCAGGTTTGTCACTGCATTAGGTCGGGGATAATTGACCGCGGTGATTTACTACAACCCCGTTTAGTTTCTGGCAACGCTGAAATCCTCCTCATTTGCAGAATTTCTCAGAGAGATAGTTAATGCTGAGAGGCATCCGGCCTCCCTCACTCTGCTGCTGCTGCTTCACAGCGGCCGTCCAGCTAAGCAGCTGAGTGGAAGTGTAATTATTGTTCAGGCGATGTTCCTCATCTCAAAAAAAATAACTTGCCATGGATGAGATGTAATACTACCACTTATTTACAGTAGATGCACACAGTGCAAATAGGGCACAGAATCATGACACTCAAACTGTAGCAGAATATGTGATATTCTGATATGTTTACTCTAGCAGCATAATGTGCTCGGTAATGAATGCAGTGACTTATAGTAATGATGCCGCGTCTTGAATAGCTCCCTCGACAAAAGACGCTTTTTTTTTTTTTCTCTCCATTACTTGCCAATTTCTTGTATATGAGCAGGCCTATTTGCGCTGTCTCTTCAGGTACAATGACTAATGCTAATAAACTCCCCTCCGCAAAAGTGCACCTCGGCTCGTGTATCGGCGTTGTCTGTTCTGTGTGCTGATAATTGCCTTTACAGTAAAGTCCCACGTCTCCACGATAAATCATCGCTTTCACCGGCACGCCTCGGATTCAGGTTTACCTCAGAGATTGCATCAAAACACAGGAGAACACAAGTTATAACGCCGCTGTGAACGGCGCCTTCTTCATCCAAAACACAGCAGTCAGAGAGGTTTCCAGATTTGACTTCTAAACTCAGAAGATGAAGCGCTGAGAAATAATTATATAGAGGACGTTTAGTCACATTGTTCGTGCATTTGCTTTTGCAGATGTGTAATGTTCGGCTAACGACGTTCGAATGGTAACTGTTTATAAGATGCAGCTCTCGAGATGTCGCGCAGCGCGGGGCGGGCACGTAATAAATGTGGAAATGAAACCAACAGCATCTGTGATAGTCTTCCCAGACTTTATTTTAGGGTGTATCGGGACCCTGTATAATAAAGCCGAGTTTAATAGGCCGCTCTGTCAGAGCAGAGCGAAGGAAAGGAAAGGGTTCCCGACACCAGCTAAACCCTGAGACCTCCCGGCAGCAAAGGATTGTGGGGCCGGGGAGCCCCGTGTGCACAGGGCCGATGATTATCCTGTTCCCGGCGAGCTTCATGGCACGAGGAGCATTGGAGTTGCTACCTCTCAATTAGCATCATCACAACCACACTCAAGAGGCTTTACAAGTGCACGGCTTTAGTGTGTGTGTGTGTGTGTGTGTGTGTGTGTGTGTGTGTGTGTGTGTGTGTGTGTGTGTGTGTGTGTGTGTGTGTGTTTGTGGAGGATAACAATAGCCGACGGATGTCAAACAGACTTTTTTCTTCCCATAAAGCCATCATGCTGGGCCTTTGGCCGTCATGTCGCCTCGGCCAATTAAAAATCAATTAATCAGCTCAAAGTCTTTGCGCCTGCTAATGGACTATGTGTGTTTGAATTGATCAGGCTCGTCGTTGGTGTTAATGCTCTTACACCTCCATCACCACTGTATTACAAAGACTATCAATTGATTCAAATATTTAATCACGATTAATCGCATGATTGTCCATAGTTAATAATGATTAATCGCACATTTTTTATCTGTTCAAAATGCACCTTTAAGCTGCAGTAGGCAGAATATTTTTGGCATCATTGGGCAAAAATTCCATAATAACCTTTCAGCATATTGTAATTCTAGTGTTCTGAGAGATAACTAGACTTCTGCACCTCCTCATGGCTCTGTTTTCAGGCTTTAAAAAATCTATTGGCTGTGCTCCAGTCATGTGACCAGTACTTGGCGTTCCTTCAACAGATTTCACAATGGCGGCGGCGTCAAAAACATTCTCATTTTACAGCTAAACCGTGCACTACAAGATGATTCTGAAAACATTTGAGGAGAGAAATAGGCATTAACGTAACAGAATATTGATTCATATTTGATCAGCGCTGCCTAGTTTGACCGTTTGGTCAGAGTTCGCGAGTGATTGACAGCCGGCTCTCATAGACAGCAGATGGACAGCGGACCTCAGATCAGCTCTGACTGCTTCTTTTCCTCCGATCTGTGAAATCTTGCAGATGCCGTTAGGAGCACCGGAGGACACAGAGGCACATGATTTTTTCAGGATACCTATTTCATAGACTACTGTCACGATAAGCGACCATTTAAAAAAAAAAAAATAACTTTTTTTGATTTGCTCCAATCTTTCCTACTTCAGCTTTAAAGGGAGATTTGTCAAGAATTTAATACTCTTATCAACATGGGAGTGGGCAAATATGCTGCTTTATGCAAATGTATGTATATATTTATTATTGTAAATCAATTAACAACACAAAACAATGACAACTATTGTCCAGAAACCCTCACAGGTACTGCATTTAGCATAAAACAATATGCTCAAATCATAACATGGCAAACTGCAGCCCAACAGGCAACAACAGCTGTCAGTGTGTCAGTGTGCTGACTTGACTATGACTTGCCCCCAAACTGCATGTGATTATCATAAAGTGGGCATGTCGGTAAAGGGGAGACTCGTGAATACCCAAATGGTGCCTTCAAATGGTGTCGGTATTGACCATGTTCACGAAAAGAGTCCATATGAACGCCCCTCTCTTGTGACATTCACCACCTCGTAAGTGGAAAGTTTCTGAAAGCTCTGAGTTTACGACTCGTGGCGTGTTTGTTGACGTTAATATTGACGTGTAATATGTCTGAGGAAAATGTTGCTATTCTCAACGGCCTTAAAGTGCACCTCGGCTCGTGTATCGGCGTTGTCTGTTCTGTGCGCTGATAATTGCCTTTACATTAAAGTCCCACGTCTCCACGATGAATGATCGCTTTCACCGCCATGTCTCGGGTTCATGTTTACCTCAGAGATTGCATCAAAACACAGGAGTTCCCATGTTGTAAACACAAGTTCACGAGTTTCATTTGAAGGCACAAATATATAACCCATTTTTATTCACATATTTTGAGGTCAAAGGTCAAGGTCACCCCTTTGAAATGGTCATAGCTTTACAATTGTGCCCGCTACAACCTAAAATTTGCAAGTTGCGTTAAAGAAATTAGTGGTGTTAAAACAAATATGCGTCAATGCTTTATTATCGTGTTAGCTTTGACAGCACTAATTTGTAATACTTCATGCTTCATATTTAGCGTACAGACGTGAGAGTGGTATCAATCTTCACAACCGTTTCACCCAAGTGGCCAAAAAAAATCCTTTTATAGCAGGTTTGCTTTATCTCCAACATGGATACAGAATCTTTTCTACATTAATATTTCATCTTCATACATGCGTCCTCTGGCCTCCAGTCCAGTTCATCCTCCTCCATCCATGAGGGCTGTCTCCTCCTTATCATGTCATATAGAATTATCTTCCTTCATTCAATACATCCTTCTCTCCGGCTGCCTATTTTCGCTCCATCTCTATCCATCAGCTTCTTCTATTTTCTTCCTGCGGCTCCGTGTTCAGTTCCTTTCGCCTCAAGGTCCAAGCCCCCTCTTTCCCGAGGTCAGACCTGTGATGGACATGCTGGCCGATACTGACAGTGACCCACAGTGCTTCGAGGCAGCCGCCGTCAATTCCCTTGACAGTACACGAGATGTTATCGAGGCGGAAGAGAAGACTCGTTCTCTGTCCCTCCACGGGTGAGGCAGACTTTGTGGGTGACAACGCCGTGTCACCTGTAGAAAGGCAAATCAGCCTCTATCACCCACGCCTGTTGTCACCTCCAAGACACTGTCACCCCCGCACGCAAGTTGATCAAATGTGTCACTGCCACTCAGTCACACACATAGAGGAGAAGAAAACATACGCGCGTCGCCCAAAACGAACACCTGGCAGGTCTGAGTGACAGCTGCATACGCCGAGCCAGCGCGGCAGACGCAATTGAGTGACAAGAGATGTCGCTTTCCACAACAATGCAATTAAAAGCTACGATAATTGTCTGCAAGGAGTGAGTGAGGCTGTTATGCTGTCAGCGGGTTGAAGGATTTAAGACGGCATTGTAAAGGCTGCTGCTCGACGATGTAAAAATCAAAATGTTCACCTCTACAGTGGTTACAAGAACTCCCCCAGCTTCCTTTGCACTCCCCTTTGTGCATATTGGAAAATGGATTCATTGTGCCGTGCACTCTGTCACCCCCCCGTTTTCATTATCATCTTTAACAACGGGTCTGTGGCATGTTTACAAGGCCGCTCATTTGAAACCATGGCATCAGTTTACCTCTTCTCTCCTGCACAGCAGAGGACCTCTACCCCCTAGTGGCCAGGATGAGTAGCGCATCTCAGACGTTTACTGTAACTGTGTTGCCCTCCATGACAGGAAAAAAAAGCTCGGTTGCGCATCACCGAGCACTTTGACTCATTTTCATATGAATGATATGGTTTCCGGAGTTTCCCTTTTCAGCTTTATCAAACACACGCTGAGTAATGGTAAACTGAAAATAGCAAAACATCCCCCCCCAAAAAAAAGCACCTTAATTGCAAAGAGTATGTGAAATTGGGTTTGAGGGGCTTAAGTCACTGGTGTGTAGTGAATCCCTGCATGTGTTGGGGGAGATTACTTATTGTGCAGCCCGATCATACATATGCAAATGTTTCCTCATGATCCCAGAGCGTTGAAAGAATTACAGCGAGCATCCGTCACACTGAGAGACTCTATACTGGCCCATATAATCACTCAGTTGAATTGAGGGCAAGTGGGAAAGAAAGGAAGTGTTTTTCTTTCTCTCCGCATCACCATTCAAAGACCAGAGAGGGAGAGAGCGTCGATGTACTGCTGCTCGAAGATGCTTTAGAATCTTTTTCAAAGACCTTTTCTTACCAAACACGCCCCCCCCCCCATCTGCACAGTGATCGGCTTTTTTGGTAAATATTTGATAGTGGGGCCTTGCGTCTTTGAGACACGGGGATCGTCCGCGAGGAGTTGTTTTTAGGTCAGTTCCAAGACCGCTCTTCTTCTTCTTCTTCTCCTCCTTCTCCCTTGCTCGCTCCTGGTGTAAACTGCAAAGGACAGGATGTGATAGGCGGAGGAGATTTGTTTGAAATTTGCCCCAGTTCAGAGAAAAAAGGCATGTGTGTAAGTGTGTCAGGAGATAACGGAGGAGGCCCCCTGCCTCTCGCTTTCCACCCGCAGTGTACACAACCCATTCAGGGCTTTCATCCATGTTAAACAATGAGTCACCTTCTGTGAAGGAGCGGGGAAGCGGAGATAACCCTGAGACGACTCGGGAGACGGGGTTTGTGGGTTCGGAATTGGAATTAAACATATGTGAAAATACTGTGCAAAGTTGCATGGCAGCCTTTATTTAGCACTGTAATGTCATGTCAGGTAGTTTGTATCCTATATGAATAATAATTAGATTCATTTGCATGTGTATTACTTGCAAAAAATGGTCAAACTAGGCAGCGCTGATCAAATATGAATCAATATTCTGTTACTGTAATAACTATTTCTCGCCTCAAATGTGTACAGCAACATCTTGTAGTGCACTGTTTAGCTGTAAAATGAGAAAGTTTGTGACCCCGGCAGCCATGTTGAGATCAGTTGAAGAAACACCAAGCACCGCCCACAAGCTCATTTTACAGCTAAACAGTAAACTACAAGATGTTTCTGAAAACATTTTACACGAGAAATAGGCATTACAGTAACAGAATGTTAATTCATATTTGATCAGCACTGCCTAGTTTGACCGTTTGATCGGAGTTTGCGAGTGATTGACAGCTATTTCTGTTGAATGAACAGCCAATAGGAACGCTCTCTCTCTGAAATAACCTGTGATTCGCCGGAGTGTCCCGTCACAGGCTAGATTTTTTTAAAGCCTGAAAACAGAGCCATGAGGAGGTTCAGAAGTCTCTCAGAACACTTGAATTACAATATTCTGAAAAATTATTATGGAATTTTTGCCCAATGATGCCAAAAATATACTACCTACTGGAGCTTTAAAGGATTAGTCCTAGATCAAATATAAAAAATTCAGGACAAACGTATCCACATTTAGCCCAATAGATTACCGATTGCCCCTTTAAATCGAGCTCTTTTACTTTGAAGAAGCAGTCACATATTCTTAGAATTCTTTTAAGGTGACCATTAAAATTCATGCATGCAGCAATTTCTCGAAACAGTCGTCTCAATTTGACGACTTAACACTTGTTAACAAGATTTTTATACGGCGATATTATCAGACCTGTTCTGCGTGTTAATGGTACACTCCTGGCGTCGCTAAGTAGTCACACCGCCCACAGACTCCAAAGTAATGGCGAGAGAGAGACAGAGTCTGTGTGTCTGTGTGTGTGTGTGTGTTTGTGGGAATTGGGGGAACCAGTTGGCGCCATCAGTGAGGGGTCACCGGGGACCCAGTTAATGGGAAATCGTTATGTAAATCTAATGTAATTAAAATTAGAACCGCACTAGTCAAGGCGAAAGGTATGGATGGGGAGACGGGACGTTAAATCATATTATTGCTGGGCCTCATTTGCATAACCTAATTCACCGTCATGCAGCATTTCTCTTCACACTCATATCTGGTTGCATCTCTGAATAAAGCCGAACAAATAACCACGCTGTGTTATTGGGCTCGGATGTAGCTGTGAGTTATTAGATGGAGCCTCCCGTCTCACCTTGGAGTTTAGAGTTAGCAAATAAAGTTTTTTCTCTTGGAAGATGCAGAGTAAACCCTGATAATGTGTGGCATTGTCTCCGTTGCTTGAAAAAAACCACAGGGAGATTATCAAAGCTGCATCGCTTTGACGTGAAATCACCGCAGGCAGAAGCAGAGATGAGAACGAGGCGTTAGCCGCCGCCGTCGCACCTGATGACGCGTCAAATCTCCCCTCGAATTTACCTCGTAGTCGGGATTAGCCTAATAGCTCGTATGCATGAGAGCCAAGATGCGGGCCTTTAAGTTTTAACGCCGTGACTGTTGAGTCTCTGTCATCTGATTAGGAGGCTTAACTCCTTCGCTCAGATACATGGCGCGGCTGAGCCTGCGTGGGTGTAATGTACAGTATGTGTGTAGATGAGAGAGAGGGGGACTTTTTAGTGTAATCTCTTTCAATGTCACGCATTCATACATCTCCGGCCCACATGGGATTACCATACTGTAACTATGAATGTACTTCTAACTAGAATCATTTCTCATTTATTTATTTGGCTTTTTCACCCGTATTGGACAGAGAGATAGAGAGACAGACAGGGGAGAGGAGGATGTGGTTTTTCAACAGCTGTGGTTGGAGGCATTATGTTTTCGGGTTGTCCATCCATCCATAAGTACGTACGTACTCATGAGCGTGATATCTCAGGAACGCCTGGAGCCAATGACTTCAATTTTGGCACAAACGTCCACTTGGACTCAAGGATCAACTGAATCGATTTTGGTGTCAAAGGTCTCTCTGACCTTACGTCCGTCCCATTCTCGTGACAATAATATCTCAGAAACACCTTGAGCGCATTTCTTTACATCTAGCACAAACGCCCACTTGGACTCTAGGATGAATCGATTAGCATTTGGTGGTTAAAGGTCGAGGTCTCTGTGGGCGCCCCCGGTAGCTCACCTAGTAGAGCAAGAATCCCATGTACCGAGTCCTTACCGCAGTGGTCCGGGTTCGAATCTGACCCGCTCTCTCTCCCCCTTTCATGTCTATACTATCACTATCAAATAAAGGCAAAAAAGTAATCTTTAAAAAAATAATAATAAATAAATACATTTAAAAAAAAGTTCAAGGTCACTGTGACCTCACAAAACACGTTTTTGACCATAACTCAAGAATTCATATGCTAATTATGACAATTTTACAGTAATGTCTAATAGGATCAAATGAAGTGATGAGATTGTGGACAGACATGGATATAAAACTACAACTTGACTGGTTGGCGGAGGCATACAACTGTGTGGCGGTAGTTCTAGTTTTATTGTATTTTAAGCATTTCCGCAGTGTTCACCTGTTAGCCTGTTAATTCACCATAACTTACAGTAGATGCCTAAACACATTAGCAGGGTTAACACATTGTAAACAGGAATTTCATATGAACATTTTTATTCTGATGATTTATTTTGAAAAAAAAATGACAAGCATGGCACAAGACATTCAGACCTTTGAAAGGGAAGTTAAGAAAAACAGGTGACACTCATCGAGAAAACCTGTCACTCAAAAATATAATGCAAAGAAGCTTATTTTGCTCTCGAGTTTACTGTCAGTAAAGCAGGATGTTTTGTGTGTAAAATCTCTGGCAGTTTAGACACCTGCATTTTTCATTTACACAACAGAAATGAATAGGAAACTAATTCAGATGAGTGTCTATCGTAGTAGTATTGTTAATAACAAAAAGAGTTTTAGCTTCCAAACTGGGGCATAACAGATGATGAAATAGTTTCAAGGCAGTTTCCTCAAGTTTTTCATGTGTAGTATGCCACACCCTAATCTATTTTGGTATATCAATTTCAAACAAGTCATTGAAAACAAGAACATAAGCAGATCTCATGGCTGCCTATCAGAGCGCCTCCCGGAAGAATAGTGACTCTTTGATTTCTCTTTTTCAGAGTTCTTGAAGCGAAGAAAGTCATATTTATATCTGATTGCGCTCACAGATTTAATGTCAGTACAGCTAAATCCATAAAGTGGCTTTAACAGCCCTCTGAAGAGCAGGACCATTTCAGTTTGCTTTGAACTCCCAAACACCTGCAGCTTAAGTGATCTAAAGTGATGGTTACAGGCTATTTGGACACCTGCGTGGTGTGTACGTGTGGTTCCATACGTCTTTACAGGCCGCCGCTGCAGTGAGCGAGACGAGTGAGCTCACATGCTTTTCTGTTCAACCTCTTTACAGGAGTGTCTTTGTCTAAAATCAAGCTGTGCTTAAAGGACAATAATGTGCGTTGAGGAACATATTTTTTTTTTCCCAAAGCCTTTTATTTCTAACACCAGTCAGCCACATTTCAGCAAAACCTGAAAATCCTCTTCAGAGTCAGCCAATAAAGTAATATCAGCATGCAGTGAGTTACAAGAAAGAACATTAGAAACTAAGTAACTTTCAAAATGTAAAAAATTTACTTTGAATTTAATAAACAAAGATATTAGTTCTTCAGAGAAGCTTCATTTCAGGAGCCTAGTGTCTTTATTTAGGTGCAGTGTGTGTGTCTGTTAGAGTGTTCAGACAAAATGGGTGTCTCGCTCAGGCTGCAACCTCCGGTTCTGAAAAGTGAAGCCAATGCTGAAGTGCCTTAAACTTGCATTCGCAACTCCTCTGGTTGCAAAAAGAAGTCTGATTGTATAGAAGTCTATGAGAAAATGAGCCTACTTCTCTCTTGATTTATTACCTCAGTAAACATTGTAAACATGAGTTTATGGTCTCAATCACTAGTTTCAAGTCTTCTTCAATACAGCATGTTGTTCATTCATTCATCCATAAAGCAGTGGATGCTTTAGGGCGGGGCTACCTTGTGATTGACAGGTTGCTATCGGCGTTGTCCGGTCTGTGAGTTGTCCGTGTTTTCGTCTTACAACTTTAACTATTTTACAGTGTGTTTTCAGTTCATGAAAGTTAATGTTAACATTTTGGTCGTCTAAAATGTCTTATTCAGTGTTCGGTTGTACTTAGCTCCACCCTCTCGCGCACTCCTGGTTGCAAAAAAATAAGATGGCGACGGCCAAAATGCCAAACTTGTAGCTTCAAAACGGCAGTCCACAAACCAATGGGTGACATCACGGTGACATCCACTTCTTATATACAGTCGCGATATGCCAGTATTGACGATAACCGTGATATTTAGAAAATAAAATATTGATATCACGGTATTGATACACATATGATAATATTGTGTAAATAATCCAGTGCCTCTTAAATCATTTTATATACACAGTTATGGTTACAGACTCTCTCCACCACCCTACACTTGTTTTTTGAGTATAATTAATTTACCAAAAAAGATACAAAACGCACAAAGATGAATTTGACTGATAGCATTATTAGTTTTATTATACATATTTTCTATCAATATCGCGATTATATCGTTATCGTGAATTCTTTTGACCATGATAACTGTGTAATGAAAGTCTGATATCAAGACAGAGCTAGGACAAATATTTACGAATGATGTTTGGGTTGGGTTTGGCCTACTTGACATGGTACTTCAAGTTCTTTTTAGTGAGAATTTAGTGCAAAAATAAGTAAAAAGTGTTGGGCTACTTCTTGTTCAGTGCCGGGGTTTGTTATCTACGTGACTGCAAATAATTACTGTAACCATGGTAACAACAAACGCGTGACAGGGTAACACAAACTCAGTTCTTCAGCATACATTAACTGCGTCGGGCTGTGTGTGTGCGCGCGCTTATGCATTCTTTGATTAAATTTCTGTAACTGCATTGGTGTGTGTGTGTGCCTGTGTGTGGGACTTGGCATGTGTTTGGGGACCGTCTACAGGGGCCTGTTCAGCTCATGCAGAACAGTGCTGTGGGACAGTATCGGGTTACCTTGCATCACTGCGCGCAGACAGCTGGGGAACAGTTATTTTTGATCACAGAACAAAGCATTGTGTAGGTCCCCTACCTCAGCAAATCTTTTGTGTGCACACGCACAATATATACGTACGAGTGTGTGAGGCGTGAGCGTCTTCTACAAGCACATCTGCAATTGTGTGTGTTGTGTTTTGCAGGGGAACAGCATGTCCCCGTCCCCTCCGACGCCTGTTTGTGCTCCGACAGCAAGGTCGGCCTGACTCAGACAGAAAGCTCTGGATGCACCTTTTTCCCTCCACCCAAGGCTGCACACACTCCAGCAGCTGCCCATAGCCCACAGTGTACTAATATCCACCTGTGATTAACCTCGCATTACCGAGCCCGACGTGTTATCGTGTGGAATTCAGAGCCTTTAGGCTGCACTGACTCACAGTGTAGCCTCATAAAACGCACCATTAAACAATTATGAGGCTTTACGACCGCGCCACCTGACCGTAAGCACATCCACAGCCAGTGTTGTCTTTGGAGGTGAGCAAAAGGGGGGGTTTCGCAGGGGATGTGGCGTGGGCTGATTACCTCGCCAAAATTATTGACCCATAATCTCCCTGGTTCCCAGACCTGTTTTTATGTGGCAACAGTGAGACACAGACGGGGCTGGATATTGTCCAACAGAACAGCTTGCATAGTTAGTTGTACATGTCATAATGAGTCAAACACAAAGAAAGTTGATTTTAAAATTCTGTGCAGGGTTGAAAGTCATTTTAGAAAGAAAATGACACTATAACAATTTAACCTACATTAAGCCTTCCAGGTGACAAATGTGAGCGGTGCCCCAAAGCCCAAGTGGCATTCACATTATTGTGGAAAATCATATTTTACACGTCTCTTTTGTTACTTTGTCATTGGCTTTTTTTTCCCGCTCTGGCAATGATCCCACGCTGATGTATGCAGTTCGCTGCGTGGAGTTCAGTTTGTCTGTAGTAACTGGACTAGTGTTAGCAACGTTAGCTCTGTTAGCCTGTAGGTTTTTTGCAAAAGTCTGGTCACCAGGTAATCAGCACAACCGGTGGCACGGGCTCTTGTGAGTTAACACATGAAGTGCTTACTAAGTTGGGATTTACGAGTCACTAAATTACAACACCGCACAAACTAATTCTCATGTAGAGGTGGAGCCTGGTTGTTTACTGGAATTTAGCCTCCAATAAAACGCTATTGGTTTCTATTCTTCAATTTCCCTGCAAGAAATCTTATCGTAATAGTTTTTACTTAAAGGGGACAGAGGTTCATACTGATATTTTGGGTTCCTACTAGAACATGTTTACATGATTTAATGTTCAAAAAACACATTATTGCATTCACCCTCTGTCTGAAGCGCTCCGTTTTAGCGCCTGTCCCTTTAAGACCCCCTTTCCAAAAAAGCCCAGTTTGCTCTGATTGGCTTGCGAGAAAAATATGGTGCACCTTTGCAAAGGCAGTTCTCAAGCCAAATCTGAATGACCTGTTGGATTACATGTTTTCTGATCCAGGCAGCCAACAAAAAACTGATTGGGTTGTCTTATTTCACAGATTGTGGGTTGGAAGGCACTCCAGATACCCAAATGTACTGCTGCACTGCTGTGGACGAGGCCGGCAACAAAACATGTTTTAACCACCTAAAAGAAAGGCCAATATCAATTTAAGTCTACGCTATGTTTAGAATATTTTCCGACCTGGGAACTGAACTGAAAGTGAAACTAATCTGTAGCCTACTGTTTTTGTCAATGGAGTCTGGTGGCTTTGAAGAAACTATAGATAAGTTTCACTTTCAGTTCAGTTCCCCGTCAGAAAGGGCTGTCTGACGGCAAGATAAAGTGGTGAAAATATTCTGAATATAGCGTACACTTAAATGGATTAGATGTTTTTTTAGATGGGCCTTTCTTTTAGGTGGCTAAAATACATTTTGCTGCCGGCTCCGTCAACAGCAGCACATTGCTTTGCTCCTGTGTCTGTACTCCTGTCTGCTTCTCCAAACTGGGGACACGCTGACCATCATCTACTCTAGGTAATATACTGACTGTGGATAAGTACCTCATACAACCCCACTTCAAAACACCCGAACTGTCCCTTTAAAAGAGATATAATTATTCTTTGAGAGTTTTGTTTTCATGTTTCAAGTGGTTTTGTAATAATCAAAGCTGAATCAGAGTTAATTGTCTTGTGGGTATGCAACGAGATGAGTGATGATGACTACAAGTAGGTCAAGTCTTCTTTCGTGCTTGCCTGATTGCTTTTGTGCACGTGTGTGTGTGTTTGTGTGTGTGTGTGTGTGTGTGTGTGTGTGTGTGTGTGTGTGTGTGCACGTGGCTGGTGGTGGTAGCAGCACACTCAGTCTTCCTGGAGGTCACAGCTCATATCCTCCTTCATATTTTAAGCGAGAAATTCTCCCAATAAAGCTGCGTTTTATTGGTGTCAGATCGTTTGCCTGTAAAATGGTGCATTGACTTCATTCCCCACCTGTCCTTCTAATTCTTATTCATTTGCAACCTGAGATACTGTGCGTGTGTGTGCGTGCTTGTTTGTGTGAAAAAGAGAAAAATGAGCTCCTGCCAAGAGGCTCCTTGTAATGTATTGTAACCTTCTAACAAGATGGCCACATCCTGGTCCGTGACATTGTGACATACAGTACACAGCTCCTGTGTGTGTGTGTCTGTGTGTGTGTGTGCGACAAGGTGTTTTAGCTCAAGGGAGCTAATAAGGCCACTAGAACCAACAGAACGATGTGTCACAATGAAGGTCACGAGTTCAATCCCTGCGTGTAATGTCACACCGGTGACATTAAGGCAGACGGCCTCTTTACTCAGCAGCCTCGTGCCGGTCTTTGGTACAGCAGACACCGTCGCTGAAACGCTATTATGTTCCCTAAGCCTCAATTACAGCGTGAAATCTTATCTCGCACAAGTTAATGTTCTCCTTCAAAACATCTGAAGGGCAATCGGCCACACAAGTAGGAAGAAGACGGAGAGGAAATCAAAAGAGCTAAGAAATCAAAAAATCTATTTTAAAAACTTCTGCACCTTCACTTTCTTTTTGTTTGTACCGTACACATGATTTCATCCCAAGGACCCTATTAACCCGCAGGATGAACTTTCGTCCCTTCTTTCGTGTACCCTCATCTCTGCGTGTGATGAGGGAGACGGGGTCAGCTGTTTTTTATCCCGAGCCGAGACCGCGAGGACCTTGTCTATCTGGTCCCTGGAGAGGTGGCTGTAATAGCATTTTCTGTAGAAATCGCAGGGACAAGCTACAGCTGGGGCCGGGGTCAGCGCGTAGGAGAGGAGGCCAGTACAGCCGGGGGGGCTCTAACACGATTACATGCGGATAATCAGTGCTGCCTCAGCCAATGGCTCCTTCAATCAATGTGATGTATGTTAAATCAGAGCAACCATTTATGGGTCAACCTTGTAATGATGTTGGCTGCCTTCTCTGAGCATATGTGAAGATCAATGCTATGTTAAATAGATAGCACTGGAAAATCATTGCATTGCATAGTAACAGTATGTTAACATAGTGGAGTATTACATCATGATGGCTGTCAAAGTTAATAAAGCGATAATAGCGCGTTAACGCAAATTCGTTTTAACGCCACTAATTTCTTTAACGCATAACACAATTTTTAGGCCTTAGTGGGCTCAGTTTTAAAGCTAACGTGAAGATATCTGATATCTTATGAAACTACAAAACCTGAGGAATCCATTGGTACCAACCATGTCATACTAGCTGGTTGCAAAGGAGGCTAAATAACAAAACAAATCTCCCTTTAAGGTACGTTTGTGCGAATCGCAAATGTGCGATTGATCACGATTAACTACGGACAATCATGCAATTAATCGCCATTAAATATTTTAATCGACTGACAGCCCTAATTATGATACACAATAACGCTAATATGTAGCTTCTGTGTTCTCACAACTTTTATTATTAATCAAAATGCAAATATCTCCCAACACATAATCAAGTCTGGTGAGCTTATAATACCTGCCATATGGTGCCCAGTATGACATGCCACAGCTGTGAACGTAGGCCAGCCAATTGCTTATGTGTTGGCTCTCTCCATCAGGAAATCTAAACAAGGGCAACCTGTCTGAGGGGTGATTGTCTGTCACACCGTCGTGCATCTCAATCAGTCATCTCCTTAATAATGTGCCTGTTATTGATCGCGGTTGGGAAATGATTCGCTCGCTCCTGATGTGTTTGCTTGTCGTCCCCCTGCCTTGACACGGGCCATGTAAGAACAATTATTGGTCTTGATTTGTTATTTTTTGCTCGCGGTGATGCTTCTTTTGTCAGCCAGGTTGCCCGGGCCATTTAATCCTCAAGCACCTTGAATTAAGCGAGTCGTTTTAATGATTTTGTGTGTCTACCTGGTGGTTTTGTCTTCCTCTTTTTTTATTGGTATTCTTACAGCCCGCTGCTGATAATAACCTGAAGTTGTTTCTCAGTTTTAAAAAATATGATACATGTAAGATAAGTTACTTGTCTGTCTCCTGTCAATCAGCCACCACCTAAAAGGTTGACAGCAACAATAACACACATAACAGTAACCAGTGTTCTTTTTCACCAAACATAAGATAAATAATATATAATATTTTTGTTTTTAGACTATTTCATTTTCAAAAGTGAAGCCAGTGCGGAAGTGCCTTGAAACCTGCAGTTTTTCTAATAGCCAGCAGGGGGAAACTCCTCTGGTTGCAAAATGAAGTCTGATTGTATAGACATCTATGAGAAAATGACCCTACTACTCACTTGATTATGAGTTTATGGTCTCAATCGCTAGTTTCAAGTCTTCTTCAATACGGCATGATGTTCTTTTAGTAAATTATGGTCCAAACTCTCATGTCACTTCTGGTTGCAAAAAAACAAGATGGCGACGGCCAAAATGCTTCAAAATGGCAGTCTACAAACCAATGGGTGACGTCACGGTGACTACGTCCACTTCTTATATACAGTCTATAGTTGAATATGAAAGTTAATTTTTAATCAAGCTGTGATATGGTTGGAAGCTCCAGAAAAAGCTAATAAGTGGACCTTAAGTTAAAGCTATTGTGTAAAATAAGTCACTTTGGTAGCAATCCTGAACAGAGGGTAAAGCATATACATACATTTATATGACATGTACAGCAGTATCTGAGCTTCTAATTTAATATTATTTTAAAGCAATATTACCGGTAAATTGATTATAAAAATAAGGTATTGAATATAGGGTTTGAGATTCTGTTGACATTTTCTATAAAACAGGAGTATTGACTGAAAAGTGAAGTGATGACAGTAACCAACGCAACCACACATACCACTCATTAAGCCGGGTTTGGTTCTCACTTGACCCTCTTGAACCACTTGTTTGGTGTATACGGGAGCATTTTCACTAAAAGAGCTGACGATGGAAGTGTGTGGCGCCGCTTCCTGTGTGTGTGTGTGTATGTGTGTGCGTGTGCGTGCGCGTGTGCATTTGGCAATGGGCTCTGACACACTGCCTGCTGTTTGGAGGTTTGGGGGATAAAAAGGTCCTAATAGCAACGTACGTCCAGGGGGATTCTTGCTTGCAATTATCCACAATGTTATGACAGTTTCATGCTGTGAGAAAAAGAAAAAAAAAGATATTACTGCTCCATTTCAGATGCCTGTTTGGAGTGCATTATCTGTTCATATCCAAATATCTGTTCTGGGTTACATCCCTACAGGCTATCACGGAAGGGTAATCCACTCCGCAGCCTCGGAGTCTAACGGAGGCTTGTGCATTGGAATCAGAGTGCCAAACACTGTGTGCTGAGTGAACTGTCTCCACCATGCACTATAAACTTAATACATGGCTAATCGACATGGCAAGCTGCTAAAAAGGGCAGAGGCATTACTGGTTGCGGAGTGGGAAGTCAAGATTGCGGAGGCAGTGATAAAAGAGCGAGTAAGTGCTCTAAACCTTCCTGCTTGGGTACTGCAGGTACAGAACAGCTGCACCGTAAGTACAGGGAAGAGATAAAGACGTGTGTCGAAAATTAGATATCCTGCATTTGATAAAAAGTGCCAGACTTTACAAATGACACGAGAAAATATCACACATGACTGCATGAAATGAAGCGCTAACTTTTTATAGGCACTCTTTATTAGCCGGGCCCTTTTAAAGGCACTCTTTATTAGTCTGTAAATGTGTTTGGCAAAAAAATCCTCAACACATGGTCCACTTACTTAACCTGATGCACCAGATGGTTTGTTACACAGAACCATCTGAGAAGACGTCATTGGAAAAGGAAACTTGGCAGCTGATTGGATGAACCATCTGTCAATCAAACTCGAAGAGAGAAGAGCAAAAACATCTTTTCCATTGAGAAAAGCCTTCAGTGCCATTAAGAAATAATCTCTAGTTCTGAATATAACTGATTGCAGCATCTACGCTAACCTCTTCAGAAGCCGCCATTGTTGTTTGGAACAAACACTCGTCTCTCCGTGTCGTGTCACACACATCCAAACCACGTCTATAGCTGCCAGTCGCTCCTCACAGGACGCTGATTGGTCCAACTTTGGTTCAGAGACAAACGCATTACCTGAAAGATGGATTTTCGCATGATCTTGTGATCCCGCTAGAATCCATCTGCCGTGCAAGATAACTACTGACGCAGTCTTTTAGCTGAGAACGACATGATGGGATGTGGTAGAAAAGCTTAAGTAAACCTTGTGTTGAGAATCTTTTATTTTTGCCAAATTGGTATTTCCCAGGTCAAGAAGCTCAGATACCAGTATACTGTATGTCTGTCTCAAATGCTAATATTACTCATGACATTTGTTTGCTCAACCATTCAATATGATTTGATACTTCCTGTCTTCTTTTGCCAGTTCCGATTATCTAAAACTATCATGGTTTGGTCTGCGCAATGGTACTCTGCACAGACTGTAGGTATGAGTGTTTATCATGGCTCTTTGCTGATTGGTTGGTAAAGTCTAAACAATACAGTATCTTAAAGCTTGTTATATTCAATATTCTTATATTAACCATGGATCAAATGGTTGCGTCTATTAGGCAACACGCAAATTGCCAAACTCTCGCGAGATGGTTAAGGTTAGGCGTTGACCTTGAACAATTTGCGGGTTACCTTCTAGACACAACCGGATCAAATGACTACTTACATGTGAAAAGTGTCGCTCATAATGATGAGCTCACAGAGAATTATCACCCGATTATCACCCACAGGACTACGGCGCGTTTCAGTGTCTTGCAGCTCATTGTTTTGGTTTTTCACAACCAGCAGCTTTACTGTTTTGATTGACTCTCACCGCTCTCATCAGCTGTTTCCTGTAAAACTAGCTTTGATAAGCCAGATGTACACTACTTGCCCAGTTCCCAGCAAATAGTAGACACATTTAGCAACTAGCTGGTGTGAATATAGGTGAATATAGTGGAGCATTTAGCAACTAAAGAGAGAGTTTTCTGATGACTAATAAGAGATATTTTTGATCAGAAGTTGGTAGAGACCAAAAACAGAGCTAAAAAAAGAGTGAATACAAGGCTTACATTTATCAGGTTGCCAGAAACACGACTCCAAATGAATGATAATGTTGCTCCGTATCTGCTGGATGTGTAAATAAGCACCTGGTTGTTATATCAACATAAAATGTGATAATGTCAGTGTTGTCTTTTGTTTCCGCTGCCCCCAAATTGTCACAAAAAACCTCAGATTGGACTCTCTTGGCAATCTGTCTTGTGTCAGTGTTGGCCTGTTGTGGTTTTCGTGTTGTTCTCCGTAGAATACTGCATTTGTTTTGGTGATTTATCACCGCTGTCACTCAACTGTCAAATATTATTTCACACTACCAACAGCCATTGACATACTGAATTGCCAGGCCGGTTAACTCATGGCACGTCTATGGATGTATTGTATTGCCGTGTCCTTATATCCAGAATGGTTGAGAATAAGCTTATATGTGGATACATTTTGTCTATAATATCAAACAATAGTTTTTTTTTGCTGCAACCGTCCCCGATGTGTTTCTCAGATAAACAACATCTCTCACTCGGCTGTATACTTTTCTTTCTTTTAAAAAATCCACTTTAAAAGACACCCTGCCACCTGTCTAGTTTGACGGCTGAGTGAAATTTTAAAGCCGCTGCTTTTACATGCCATTTGATGATGAATCATTCCTTTCTTTCTTTTTTTTTTACTTCAATTTTTTTACCCTTTTTCCTTCTGCACTCCGTTGTGGCTTATAGAAGTCTGTTCTCTTCACACGAGCTCTGTAAGGATTTGCAGTGAAAGATTGACACAGAGGATGATGAGCGCTACGATATTGAGGTGAAGGTGGCCACGAATGAGAAAGAGGTGCTTGTCTTTGTAATGGAAATGAACAGGAGTCTAACTCTGTGTCAGAATTTTTTATGGAAGCTAACCGCACTTGTACTTTACCTGAGATAACCTCCGGCCCTTTGAAGATCAAATGCTATACTATCATCTTAATCCGCCTTCTAAGATTATATCTATTTACATCTCTAACCGCACCAAAGTGAAATTATGATCTTGCATGCACTGCCTGAACTCACGGGGGAATCGCAGAGATTGGTATGAAAAGTCATGCGTCGTGTCAGATTGTATTCTGCAGACTTTGTGATCTGCTCTAATCCACAAAGGATACAGAATAGAAGGCACTCTGTATGCATGCTGTATTTGCCTGCAACATATCCACACCAGGCTTTTTGAAGATTGCAGAGAGAAATAGCAGATATATAAAAATAAACCTGACTCGCTTCTTTTTTTCTTCTTCTTCTTCTGCTACTGACCCCTCAGATCTTGTCCGTGATTTTAGAAGGTGCTGGAACAGAACCTGAAGCGAGTGAAGCAGTCTGGAGACCAAATCGAAACACCATGAAGACTGACGGAGGAAGGAAGGAAGGAAGGCAGTAAGGCCAGAGGCAGTGACTTACTCTACTTTTATTTCCTCATAGAAGCATATTTTTATTGTATTTTAGGGGAGGGGTTTATTGCTTGGCATTTTAAAGATGCAGATAATCGTAAAGTGTTTCTCCCTAGGAACAAAAAAAAAATTTAAATGGCTGTTACATCTTCCGTCACATTCAGGAACGTGTTTCATTTTCATGCTCAGGTCACTGGACAATTTGAAGGGTGTCAGGATGTGCAGAATAGATGTCCTCGTGAATGCCTACCTCCTCCCTCGCTGTCTGTCATTTTGAATAGGAATGTAAAATGGAAATGACAGTGAAACTCCATATGCAGTCCACTTTTTCACTCTCATACAGGCATCTCCTGCCTGTATATACATAATATGTAAAGCCTGTAAATGAATGCAATGCAGTATGTCTTTAAAATCACATTATGTCATCTGCAAACAAACATGCTCACAGGAACATATTTTGCAGTGAAACGACTGCCAATGTCATTTGAAAGCAGGGAGCCAGTATCATCCTATAATAATGCTAAAATTGTTAGCAAAACTCCAGCAATATTTACAGTAAATAGTCAGTGTAACTAAAAACAGAGCTCTTTAAAAACACCCAGCAAATCAGTGTTCGCTGGAGATTAATGATCCCTGACCTTGGAAATTACATCTTAAAATTTGGTGCATTAGAGGAACCTGGACTGAGCTCCCAAGACTGTCTCAGTGCAATTGAATGATGATGTGAAATGAGGTACTACAGTAAATGAGTTATATTGCATGTGGGTCAAGGTTGGCACAGGTTATACAATCAGTACTTCTCCCTCTCTCCTCAATAACATAGCTTCCCGACAATACAGCATTAGAATATTTTACAATTACCCCAAAGGTTTTCAACTCCATCACAAGTTTATAATGTAGTATTAAAGGTGCTCTATATGATATCCAGAGCATTAATATAGAATCAAACAACTATTTGCTATCTAAAGATATAGTGGAGTAATGTCTACCTGAGCAGAGAATGAAGTCGCTCTACCTCTGTGTGGCATGGCTCTGTTTTCAGGCTTTAAAAAATGTAGCCTGTGCCGGGAGACTTTGACCAATCACAGGTCATTTCATTGAGAGAGCATTCATATTGGCTGTGCTCCAGTCATGTGACTGGTACTTGGTGTTCCTTCACCAGATTTCACAATGGCGGCGGCATCACAAACTTTATCATTTTACAGCTAAACCGTGCACTACAAGATGATTCTGAAAACATTAGGCATTAGGCATAGGCATTAACGTAACAAAATATTGATTAACATTTGATCAGCGCTGCCTAGTTTGACCGTTTGGTCGGAGTTCGCGAGTGATTGTCAGCCGGCTCTCATAGACAGCAGATGGACAGCAGACCTCAGATCAGCTCTTACTGCTTGTTTTCCTCCTTTCTGTGAAATCTTGCAGATGCCGTTAGGAGCACCGGAGCCGCTGGCTTAGCCATCGCCATGTTGAGAGCCGTGCGGAGGCAATGGAAGTGCTCCCAATCTTGCATTTAGCACCTTTAAGCATAGAGTACATAGGTAGAGATAGGCTGGCCTTTTTTCTAGATACAAACAATTGTGCAAGGGTTATGAAAGGACGCGTGTTTGAGGACACAAAAGTGCCGTATACGTACTTTATTTCTGTGCCATCCAAAAGATTGCAAAATCATGTAAAGGTGGTGGCATTGGTCAAAAACTACTTAGATCTGCATGTGAATAGAGAAAACTACGTCTAGAGGCTCTTAAGTTGAGTTGTCTTTAACTTGTTTTTCGTAATGGCTACTAGTATCTATCTAGTACTTTATGGAAGCCAACCCATCCTACTATTGCTTTTACTTTTTTTTTTATGTATACATGTGTGCACATTGAGTTTACATGGGGACCTACAGTATGTGTCTGTGCATAAACCAACATGTATTGTCTATATTTTCATTCTGGTATCTTTGTAGCGTAGGTCCTGTGACTTCACACAGATTACTTGGTCCTCCACCAACACCCCCATCTCAATTTTGGAAGTACATTTCCCATAATTTGATGGTTTTGGGGAATGTAACAGGATTATTACTGTTGCAGTGGAGTCATTATTTAGCTGTCAGCTACAACTTAATAACTGTGGTTTTTTTTAGCCCATATTTGTCTACATTTTGGCAAATCAGCAGCATTACATGTTTTTCAGATTAGCTGTTTTCCACTGTAGTCCTGTATGTAGTGAACCCATGGATGTACTGACAACTATCACTGGAGTACTTTTATACTCAGGCAAGTTCTAGATTTATAAGAAGCATAAGTGATTTCTAAGCAGATTTATGGATTTATGTGTATTCATGATTGGACATAGAGGATATGATATCCTCTGGAAGTGCAGTCACACTCTGAGTGAGTCTAAAAATATGTGCATCATGTCTGCATGTTCAGATTTGACTGAGTAACGATTCTGAGATGGAGTATGATTTTTGATGCAAATTGATGATAATGATGATCGTTACACGTCATATATTACAATACTGTAAGCAAGGCGATATATGGCAATTTCTTTAAACCTAATTTTAGGAAAACTTTCATAGTATAAAGAACACACCACCATATGTATAAAATCTAAGTATAAAAAAGTGTAATTTAAAAAAGTGTACTTATGCAGTCAGAACAGTGGGATCTGTACTGTATTTGCATTAATTACAGTCCATGTAACATCCAACATCACAGCACTACTTTGAGATGGCACATACACTGAGAGGGCGCATCTCTTTGCAAATTTTACAGTATCATAAAACATAATATTGGGATACTTGATATTATTGATATTTTCTTATACCCCTAATGACGACTAAGCTCAGACTTTTTTATTATGGGTTACAAAACACTCCGTGCCAGCGCGACTTCTGTGCTCGCGGCTGTTAGTGGCTTGGCTCGGCGCGACTACTGTCTGACTATCCGAATAGCTTCTTTTACTTTTTATGGCATTTTTTCCCTATGAGATGGGATTTTTTTTTTTTCAGATGCAGCCATGTGATCAAAGAATGCACCTTTTATAGAACTGCCCTCACAGTTAGCTCTAAAAGAAGAACTAGGACATTCCTTTTGTGCCATGTATATGTGTTTTTAGTGATCCTTCCCCTCTAAGTGACCTCCCGGTGCTCTTAGTTGACTAGACACACACACACACTGAGAGGGAAACTTACAGTTAAAGAGTAGAAACCTGCAAACAGTATGTAGGCTACAGTCCTCTCTAGGTAGCAGCTCACAGTGCAGTGTGTAACTGCAGTGAGTATGCCCTGGGACTCTTTGCTGCTGCTTCAGAACATTATAAAACATTTATTTGAAATATATATAGACAGATAGATATTCTTTAAAACCTAGAGAGAGAGAGAAAGTCTTCAAAGATCTTCAGTGTGACAGAGCTTATTATTACACAGAGCTGTCTTTTACATGGGATTACATCTACTTTACATTCTGAACTGTTGGTGGCAGTATAGGTCAGACTGCTGACACCATAACAAATAATGGATCTGGCTCATAGTTACAATGTTCACTTTATCATAATCTCCACCAGGGGCTGTCCAAGCATCACCCCTCTATTCATCCATTCATTCTTTACTGATGCATGAAAAAAAAAAAAGGGTTGAAGGAATGACTGTACTTTGGCAACACTTCAGCCCACTGGGTGGTTAAAGTAAACTGGCCCACAGACACAATACAGAGTAATGTGTGTAATAATGAAGCCAGTATTGGAGGGATTAATGATGTCTGTACATTATATTGTTATTCAGAGCAACTTACACTGAGGGATCAGGTAGAGTTTCAGTGCATTGTTGAAAAACACATGTTGTGATTGCGGGCGGCAGAACTACATGTCCACATGTGCAGCATATCTAAAATATACATACGACAAAAATACAGTTTCCTGATCTCCCGTACTCTTCCTCATGTCATTTCGCTTTCTATTATGCTGAACAGATGGCCTTGTTGTGATTGGACACAGATGGGGTTTCCGTGGCAATATCAAACATCCCACACAATGTTATATTTGCCCCGGCTTTGACTCCCGAGCAGAAATGATTTCAAAGCTTTATTGTCTGCTGCTGTCTTATGTGTGTCAGTGCAGCTTAGACTGAAACAAGCAAGAAATAAGCCATAAGAACCCTCGTATTACCATAAATTGCTAATATTACTGTACAGTCGAACATGAAATGTCTTTGATAGGCGTTGAATTCCCTCTCATGTATCGAGCAAAGTCTTAGCGGTGAGATCCGTCCTGATCCAGATTTTTATCTTTTTATGTTTGTTGATGTGGCGGTGCTGGGATTTCAGAGGAGCCTCGCGGAGGTGTCATGGGAGTGATTCGGTTAAACATCTGTGATGGGAGGTGCCCACTTAATAACCTCAGTGACATCCTCTCTCTCTCTTACTCACCCCTTTTTCTTTACTGTGTATCAGAGCCAGGTTTCTACATACACCCTTTTCTTCTTCACATGGGATGCTGTGTTTTAGTACATAAGAAATCTCAGATGTTTTCCAGCAGCATACTAGTTGCAATCGCCATTTTTTTAATAAAAAGTAAATACATTCAGGAGAGAATATTCTTCATATAATGACAAACAAACAAAAGTGAAACAAAGCTGAAGTAATGACTTACAGTGATATGGTAGGAAAATAGCCTCTGACAATATGGCAAAGTCCCATTTGTGGAAATTTGGTGGATGCCAGCGGTGGATTTTTGGTCATGAGAGCGCTTGGCAACTATTACGGCCTGGTGAGAGTAGTTACCAGAGGGACTGAAAGAGGCGACCCAGTTCTGTTAGTTCATCTGTGGGCAAATGTTCTTGTTTTATCGTGTTTTCTTTGTACACTCGGTGTGTTTGAAAAGCTCTCGCAATGGGTTTAGGTTATAGACACTCAAGAATGCAGAAAGTCAGAAGCTAGAAAGCTCTTTTCCATTGATGGTATCTTTTAAAAAAAGAGGTGACTTTTATCTTCTCTAGAGTAATGACGTAAAAACATAAATTCCTCTTCATAAAGTTTAATGTGTGCAGCGTTATGCTTTGGGAATTCAGTTCAGAGCTACTTTGATGTCATAAAAGGCAGCATGAAAGAGTTTTTACCTTTAAACCACATTCTTCACAAAAATGTATCAAGACACTTTTTTGACAAAGCCCTCACATTTTCCTGACTAGATTCAACATTTCGTAGAAAGTCAACAAACGAGGGTTTCTGTGTTTGCTTTAGTTAGGCTTATGGCTGGTGTGACGGAGGCCCCCAGGGACCCGTCCTGGGGCCCCCGAACATGTGAAAGAGTTGAGCCAGGTGTGTCGCAGCAAGGCCTTTAATCCCTGCATGAGCCCTCCTGCACGCTACGTGTAATTGATCATTATAAATCATTTTACATAATGGAAATTAGGCGTGGAAGGGGGTCAGAGGGCGTATTGCAGGGAAAGGATTCAAAGCCGCGTTCATCGTGCACATTGAGACTCGAATTTCATATGTAACAGTTACTCTTTCAGTGATCCACGTATGTAAGCCACCTTGATCTAATGTTGTCATATATTGAAATGATGTGCATTATACACTCATTATTGTCATAAAGACAGTATATAGGCCTAGGCTTGTATCCTTTTCACAGATAATGTCATTCTCATGCCGCACAATCTCTATGCATCTAAACGGCCTAATCCCAGCCCAGTCGCACGAAAAGGCGTGTGAATGGCACAATAATGCGTAAGGCCAAAGCATATAATAAGAACGCTGTTCTTGCTTTAGGCATGTCAATTGTACGCCATGTAAACTGTACTGACTGCAATGTAAATATATCAGCATCAATATGCTACGCTCAGAGCTTGTGACGTAAAATAAAAAATAAGAAAGACCGCTTATGGCGGGTGGGAGGGGACGTGAATGGGTCCAATGAACACAGGACTTTCATCCAGGAGCCCAGTGTCCAAGACCAATGTTTTGTTTTGTAAGCTACATTTGTAATGTGTTTTAGTTATGTTTGTGACGTGTTTTCCATACTTATGTTACATTGTTTCCATATGTATTTTACTTAGTTTACGTACTTATTTTATGGCCAACAATAATGCTTTTCCTAAATCTAATTAAGCGGTTTTGTTGCCTAAACCTAACTAAGTGTTTTTTGTTGCCTAAAACTAAGTGAATGGTTTTGTTGCATAACTCTAAATGAGCGGTTTTGTTGCCTAAACCTAACTAAGTGGTTTTGTTGCCTAAACCTTAATGAGGGGTTTTGTTTCCTAAATCGAAGTGAGTGGTTTTGTTGCCTAAACCTAATTGGTTTTGTTTCTTCAACCTGAGTGAGTGGTTTTGTTGCCTGAACCTAACTAAGTGGTTTTGTTGCTTATGCCTAAATGAGTGGTTTTGCTGCCTAAACTTAAGTGAGTGGTTTTGTTGCCTAAACGTAACTAAGTGGTTTTGTTGCCTAAACGTAACTAAGTGGTTTTGTTGCTGAGACCTAAGCGAGTGGTTTTGCTGGCTAGACTTAAGCGAGTGGTTTTGCTGCTTAGACCTAAGTGAGTGTTTTTTTTTGCCTAGACCTAGGTGAGTGGTTTTGCTGCCTAGACCTAAGTGAGTGGTTTTGTTGCCTAGACCTAAGTGATCGGTTTTGTCGCCTAGACCTAACTAAGTGGTTTTGTTGTCTAAGCCTAAGTGAGTGTTTTTGTTGCCCCCCTACTAGTGCTGCACCTTCCTACACGCCTGTAATATTCACACCCCGGCGAGGCAAAACGTGACACTGACACGCTATCCTCTGGTGGACAGGCGGATCTCTTCCATTTTTGCTTTTGCATAATATCGGGTTGCCTAATCTACACTTTACTATGACCGGCGTTTCATATCTTTGGTGGAAAAGTGGTGCCACGGATGGACACATCAGTCTGATATTCTCATGATAATCATATTGTTTATCCATGGAATGTGGCGGACCAGTAGTCAGTATTAAGTCAAACATGAACCACACACTATAGGGAAATAATCCAGATGTTTGCTAGTGCATGCATCTACCCTTTGTAGGCATTTTTGTGTTTGACGGTACACAGTAGAGGGATACAGGAAGGAACCGGAGACAGATGAGAATGATAAAAGTCCTGGGCTTTACCCAGGATGCTGCAGGTATTTGGTATGCACATCCACGGCTGAGACATCCTAGATACCAATCATCCGTCATACATACACAGTGAGAGAAGGGCTGCAGCATGTTTTAATCCATTTTAAGTTGATGTCTGACATTGCATTATTAAACAGACGTCCTGATTATATTTAAAGCTGCAGCATCCCTAAATGTCCTGGTTTTCATTGTTGTTAAGGAAACTTTTGTTTCATTAAGCCATGCTGATTCGGTTGCAGAATAACATTTGGGACTTTCATCATTAACTCCCAACACTTTTCTACAACTGAATACAACTTTGAAGGCAAATCCCATCTTCACCTCTAACATCAGTTTCGCGCAAGACGGCAACACAGTCTTTCATCTCGATTTAAAACAATATGATGAAACGGGAAAATGTCAAAGGTTTTGTTAAAACCTTTTATAATTGGTTCTGAGGTGCTTCATCTGATGTAACATGGTGAAGGTATATATGTCAGGTAGATTTGGCAGTCGGGATCTTTCTGGCCTGGGGGCTCCAAAGATCTGTTCATCCTTGACAGCAGCTGCAAACAGCTCACAGAAAGCAAAACAGCCAACAGCCGTAATGTTTTCTCTTTGGTTTGTGAGCAGATGAATATGCACAATTATCCATATGTTCAGCGCTACCTCTAGTGGCGCTTGTGTCCATTCTGTTGTTGTCCTTTTTTCCAAGCGAAAAACTCACGCAAGGCCACAGCCCTGAGGAGGCTGAGCGTAAACTGAAGTGTGTGGCCGAGGTAAACACCTGAGCTCATGATGTAAATATAACAAGTGAGCATCGGCCCTGTGTATAAGGGCATTACACTTAACTACAAACATGCCTCAGCCAGAGCATCATTTTTGGCAATCGAATTATGCCATGAAGTGATTTTCCATCAGGGTAAGGGGCCAAGTTTTTGTGTGCAAACTGAAGGCAAGCCTGAAAAAACCTGTGAGATGAGGGATGACAGGTTTATCTTAAAATGCATCATTTTTCAAAGGATTGAAGATAAGGATGGCCCTCTAACCCCCCCTACACTCTGTCTTTGTCTCTCCTCTCTCTGCATTCGCATTGTCTCTCGTTATGTCTCACACACACAATTGCATTTGCACGCAATCAACAGACCGCATTTATTTCACTTTATCTTAAAGAAACACATGCAAAAGAGCAGCAGCGCATATGGTGCTCATTTCTGCACCAGTGGCCTAATGCTCTTACTGTAAGTTCATTCTTTATTGTGAGCATCATTGTTTTAAAGGGGAAGACAAAGCGGGGCAGTGTCCCCGTGCTGCTGCTGTTTCATAGTAGAAAAGTAGAACACTGCGGCTATTGTGTTTGTCACCTCCTAACCTGCATCCTTACGAAAATTGCTGACAGACAGAAGGTCACATATTGCAGGGCTGCATTCGGTGGGGAGAACCAAACATGACGCCACACTTTTATCCTTGGTGCTAGATGTATGATATCCTTTGTATCTTTTATTCTATTTTGGGGTTTCAGAAACCATTGTATAATTAAAAACCTGGTGAATGTTTTGCAGGCTGATTCCAGTATTTTTAGATTTTAATTTGACTATAAATATTACCATTCGTATTACATTTGAGTCAGAGAGCTAGCATCTGATTTTCCGCTTCATCCGCTTGTTTAACAACGTTTACCGCTGCCCTGAGGGTATTTCCAGAATCTTTAAAGATTCTTCTAACCATTTGGATGAAGACATATTCTGTCTGTTCCACAATAAAAGAAATATATTTTTAAACTGTTCTCATGTTGCAGCTGTATTTCCAATCCAGATGGCTGGAAATGACAAATGTTCTTCCTCTTTTTTAGCCACGCTAGCTCGTCTCGACAATTCATTTTATGTCCAATTCAAGGTGAAAAACTGATGAGATTCCCGTCAGCCTCGGCTCTGCTATGTGTTTTATGCTAATCAGCAAGTGTTAGCATGCTAACACGCTAAACTAGTATGGTAAACATGGTGAACATTACCTGCTAAACATCAGCATGTTAGCATTGTCATTGGGAGCATGCTCACGTTAGCATTTAGCTAAGTACAGCCTCACAGAGCGACTAGCATGGCTTCAGACTTGTTAAAGACTTGTTAAGAAAAACAAGGTACGAACTCTCACAATTTGTCCCGAATATTTTTTATTTTACTGTAAGAAATCCGTTTATTCTGGAAAGTCAAAAATACTTACTAATGTATTATTTCAGGGATATTTAAGGAGTGTGTAGCATTTAAGGGGATCTATTGGCAGAAATGGATTATAATATTAATAAGTATGTTTTCTTTAGTGTATAATCGCCTGAAAATAAGAACTATTGTGTTTTCATGGCCTTTGAATGAGCTGTTTATATGTACATACGAAGTGGGTCCTTTTCATGGAGCTAACCGCCATGTTCAACAGTAGCCCACAACGGACAAACCAAACACTGGCTCTAGATAGGGACATCCGTGGTTCCCATTTTCGCGTCAGCCACCGTAGTTCTCCTGCACCCTTGGCACACAGGAGAAGTTTCAGTTGGTTGTAATCTGCAACCTCACTGCTAGGTTTCACCAAATCCTACACACTGCACCTTTAATGAATAATAAAAAAATATATATATTGCTTAGTGCAACTTTAATAACTAAATTAAGGGACCCTTTAAAACAAATATGACCAACTTACTCTTACACACATACATACTACTACATACAACAAAACCTACACACTGACCCTTTAATAAATAATACAAATAAAAAATATTGCTTAGTGCAGCTTTAATAACCAAATTAAGGGACCCTTTAAAACAAATGTGACCAACTTACTCATACACACATACATACGCCAAATCCTACACACTGCACTTTTATTGTGTGCTTGGGTTTGTTTCCATATACAGGATAGATACCACCTCTCTGATTATTAAAGTAAATAACAAAATATGAAAACACATTTTATTATAGCCTACCATAAGTTATTTTAGTTAGATAAACCATCATTACACATAGACAGGATTTACAGAGTTAGAAAATCATAACTTTAATATGGTAAAAAATGTTGTCAGCAACACAGATAGCATATTTGGGGTGATGTATATGAATTATTTGGGGTAGTATTGTGTTGTGGGGCTATTTAAAGCGTCAATTCACCCAAATTACTACTAAAATGACTATTTTCTTAATAATCTAGCTATCAATCCAGATAGTTTGGGGTTTACTGTCCAGGTTTTGTAGGTTTGTAGATGTAATTAGCATCTCTTTGTAATGTGATAAATCTGTGAGATTGTAATGTATGCGAGGCAAGCACTGGTAATCTATAGTCCCCACCACATTAAAAAGCGTTTGCTGTTAACATGGAAGCTTCCAGGCCTGTGAGCACACTAGCCCTCCTTTTTGTCCCAAAGATTAACATTTCATATGATCGCTCTTGACAGATGATTTTCTTTCAGAGGCCCCCTGAAGGAGAACCAAAAAGGGCACTTTCTGCCTATAAAGTCTCTCCCGCAGTATCAGGACTTCTGCACTAAGTTCTTCACTAAGAGTTGTCACTTTCCACTACTTCGGACTCTTTGTATGTGAATGCTTTGTGCTTTGAGCAGTCTGAGCGGTAGTTTAACGTGTTTTTAAGAGCAGACAAGTCGGCCAAGACTATAGATGTGCGGTTGTGTCTTAAAGGGAGGAGCTTGAAGGGGTTTTTATCATTGAGTGTAATAGTGGAGGACCGACTGCAGACTGGATCCCTCTCCTCTCCTCAACCTCGACTCAACAGCTCTACTTTGTCCCGTTCAGATCCACAGGTAAGCGCACAAAAACAACTTTAAACTCAACTCTTAACAGTTTCATAGACGCGATTAGGAATAAAAGTGTATGACGCGCTGATGCTTTAGCGAATGAAAGGGTATTATTTATCCCATTGTGGCTCAGTGCGCATGGTTCTGCTGCTGCTGCGGAGACTTTTCAGGAGATCTTTACGCACAAAGAGCCGCTCCCTCTTTGTGCGCCCACTAGTTCACTAAAAGGCAAAGTTAAACTCATGATTGTGAGCTATAATAAACTTTTCTATGGGGCCGAGCAGCCATGTAAATGTTTTGTTAACAACACAAAGAAAAAAGCATATGTCCACTCCTGTAATGCGCACTAAGTCCTGTGGGGGTGTCTCCAAACCTCATCAAGTTTATCATCGCCTCAGCAGCCATCACATATTTGTGGTTGTTAATAATATTCATAGCATCCTCCTGATTGATTCCTGCTTTCATTACTAGCAGGCAGGACTATTGTAATGCCCTCTTCACTGGCCTTCCTTCCAAAAAAGCTGATAGGAAAACTTCAGCTAGTTCAGAACTCTTTAATAAAGACTAGAGAACATTACTCATGTTTTAGCTACACCTTGCACCGGCTCCCATTTCTTTTAGAGTTGGTTTGAAGGTTCTTTTGCTCACATGCAAAGTTTTTAAAGCTTCAGTAGGCAGAATGTTTTTGGCATCATTGGGGCAAAAAAAATCCATAATAACCTTTCAGCATATTGTAATTCAAGTGTTCTGAAGGTGCTTTCACGTCAGGGACCTAAGTCCAGATAGTTTGATTAGTGCGAACGCTCCGTACCATACTCGGGCACGGTTCGTCGATCCGTACTCGAGTCCACTAGAAAAGGTGGTCTGGAGTTCGAATCATGTGTGAAAGCCAACTGTACCGAAAGTGTACTGCTATTTAACACGAGTTAAGCATAGCATCAATCCTCCAAACCTCTTAAAGAAATCTGTGTTCTTGACCCCATACCTGCACAATGTGGAGAAATCTGCTGAAATGTGACATGTGGAAGGTGTACAAAGTTGGCCATAGGCAAGGATGGGCCCCCATATGGGCTACCAGCACACCACATGCAACCTTCAAAGATCAAATCTGACCGTAAGATCATGCTGGAGATACAGAAGGAAAGTTGTCCTGTGAGCTTTGAACACATCCAGCATCTCTTGCAGACAAAAGCCACGGGGCCTGTGCTCACTAGCAGATGAATCCACTTCTCATCGTTTTGAGGTATCACATTCTTTTGCGATCCCACCACCATCACCACCACCACCACCCCTGGGGCAAAAGGCAACCTCTCATTGTACATGACTTGGCCAGCGAGTCGTTTGATCTCGGCTTTATTACATAGTATCTGTGAAATGGAAGCATGGAAAATGGGGGGATGGAGGGGAGGGAGGGAGCTGCAGATAGGTAGATCTGTAGGTCTTTTTTTTTAATGCTCTCGGGGCCAGAGACGGCATAGTAATTGCCCATGAAACTGTATCTGATAAGTTGTGCAGTGTTTGGAAAACACGTGGAGGAGAGTGCCCTCCGCTCCTTATAAGGTGCAGGCCCGACCTGGTGACAGGTGATTGGAATAGCCTCTGGAATGCAATGCATAACAGTCCTCCGGTAGAGTGGTTCCCAACATTTTTTCTCTAATGTACCCCCACAGCCCTGTAAGAGGAACTAAAGTAGACACAACCCGTCACGTTCATTTGAATTGATTTCAAACTGGATGTTGTTTAACACTGTATTATATAAAATAACATGGATAACAACTTCTTCATACCATAGAGTGTTACAGTAATGAGTTAAACCCGGAAATGAGTAAGCATTTTAGCACATCCACTTCCCTCGTCTTGAAGTCAATGGGTTTTATTTCAATGTGTTTGTAGTTAGATGCCTGAAATAAGGTCTGTGGTTAACACCAGCTGAAGAGATTTTAAACGTTTTGTTCTACGTCATAAAGTACATCAATAAATGCCCAACTCGTGAATTTTGAAGCCTTTGTGTCAGTTGCTAACAAGTGGCTAAATGAGATTACTAAACGTCATCACACCGACTCGCGCTCATGTGACCATGGTGTAGTTCGTTTCTAGCCCGACGTTAGCTTTTTACTTCTGCCGATTGCTTCAAAAATTATAGAAGTGGTGTTCATTCGTGAAAATTGTCTTGCTGAACAAAACAAAACTTGTAAGTATCATAAATGTTTGTTTGCCACAGAGCTTATTTTCTGCAATAATCCAAAACCCAATGGAAAAATCCCATTGGCTTTTAGTCGAGGGAACCCAGGTTGATGCTAACTTCCTGGTTGACCTACAAAACTATGTCATCCCTGGAGCACTCTATTGAACTTCAATTTGAAAAGTTGAATAGTTTAGGTTGGTTTTGGTCATGTTTACATTCGTTATACAAAGAAGCTGGGTATTTCAGCCATTTGTCCATTACTTTTAACTACTTCAACCCTTTTTCACTACTTTCGTCTTTCTCACCATTTCACCAATACTTTCAGCTATCTATTTCAACTATTTATCCATTACTTTTAGCTAACTAGTTCAACTTTTTATCTATTACTTTAAGCTAACTATATAAACTGTTAATCTGTGACTTTAAGATAAGTATTTCAACTGTTAATCCATTACGTTTAGCTACTTCAACTATTTTCCATTACTTTCAGCTTTTTCACCATTTCACCAATACTTTCAGCTATCTATTTCAACCATTATCCATTACTTTAAGCTAGCTAGTTCAACTGTTTCTCCATTACTTTAAGCTAACTAGTTCAACTGTTAATCCATTACTTTAAGCTAACTAGTTCAAGTGTTTATCCATTACTTTAAGCGAACTAGTTCAACTGTTAATCCATTACTTTAAGCTAACTATTTCAACTGTTTATCCATTACTTTAAGCTAACTAGTTCAACTGTTAATCCATTACTTTAAGCTAACTAGTTCAACTGTTAATCCATTACTTTTAGCTAAATATTTCAACTTTGTATCCATTACTTTTAGGTATCTAGTTCAGCCGTTTATCCACCACTTATAGCAAACTATTTCAACTGTTTAAATCCATTACTTTTAGCTTACTCTTTCAACTTTTATCCATCACATTTAGCGAACTTCTCTGCTCGCTTGCTAACTACTTTTCACACTCTCTCTCAATCACAAATTATTCTAGCCACTCTATTTTTCCAAATACTCCCTAACAACTATTTCCTGGGACACAAGCACCCCTCATGGGAATCACTCCACTAGGAGTTTTTCGTTTCAGTTTTTGCATCCATGTTCACACACACATATTTATTTATATATATATATATGCTCTCACATAGCTATTTTTGGTCTGAAACACAGACAGCAAACTGCAGGCTTTACACTAAAACACATGTAGTGCTTTGTAGTTGTACTTAGAAGGGGATTTTATAATTGGCACAATATGATATGAGTGCAGAAGAATCTGGAGGTAATTGCACAGAGTGATAACAGGGGTTTGGCAGTGTGGGGCGAGAGCCAGGGCCAGGGTTAGGGCTGGGCGGGCAGGATGTAGGGAACACTGCCATGCATTTCCGGAGTCTGGCTCTGGACTGCACAGTGCGGTGAAGGCTTCTAGTTACTGTACGCTGGCTCCCTCTCCTCCTCCCTCCCTCCTCTCGTACACTTGATTAAAGTTAAATGTCGGATCAGGTAATTATTCTCAACGTAATCAACATGTGCTAAAGCATGGGGCATTCATGGATCTATCCCTGTGTGTTAACATGCATGCAGTATATGTGGGCGAGTTGTTATAGTTTGATCCTAGATACTCAAAATCCACCACAGTATCAAGTTCCAAAGCAAGAATCCAGAGTTTCCTTGCAAGGCAATAGTTTCTTACCACCACGGAGCTAAGGCAGCCAACCAAGTGGCAAACTGAATTTGAATAGAATGGAAAACTGGCAGACGCAATTTTCTAACACAAAATGATCAGACTGTACTGTTCTTTTTTAAAATAGATGTTTACCTATGCTGTGTTCTGTGTGTCGGTTTTCCCAAATGTGGTTCAGTTTCCAGTGATGGCATGCTGACACGTCAGTCCAAACATACATTGTTTCTGCACAGCAGGTGCCAGAGCTATTTTCTGGTTTCTTCTCACAACGGACCAGTGAAACTATGTCAAGCACGTTTCCTGTGTTCCCGTCTTTGGCTTAATTTTATGCAGATTTGTTTGTTCCAAGAATATGGTTTTTAGATAGAGATGCCTGCCCCCACAGTGCCTGCAGAACCACAAGCAATGAATGAGTGCTTTCTGTTTTATCTCGGCTGTCCTTGTCATCAGCGTCCACCTCGTATAAAGTTAGTGAAAGGTTTGTGTCTTCTGGACAACAACAAGAGTAGGACAGGGTTCAGCTCTTACGAAGTGATTGTGATTGACGTGCAGCTAGCGCTCATGGGACTCTGGCCCTGGACCGGAGCCCCACGGCGTACTCGTTCTGTTCCCCTCCACCCCCTCCCCTCGCCTTTGAATTCGATAGCATGTAATTTGAATGCGCCGCATCCAGAACCGCACACTAAGTTGTATAATATGGTGAGCTTGGACGGACGGGGCAGATCTCGAGTTGGAAAAGAACTCTTAACTCTTTCGACGGGTAAGCGACAGTCGACAAGTGGTACAGGCAGAAAAGCGGTGGCCCTTCTTAATTGCTTGTGAAGTCACACGCGGGCATGAAACCTTAGAGGATGTTTATTTAGGTCCTGGAAAATATGCCGTAAGAGTTTTGCAGATGTTTGTGATATAAATTTAAAATTTTTTGCCACTTTAAAAAAACGAAAAAAACTCATTTCTCATTATGCAGCCAAGCTGACATGGAACAGTTCTGGAGGGGGAAATATCCACAGTGCTCTTGGATGTTCTGGCATTTGTTCACTGCGCAATTAGTCTCTTGGGTGATGGAGAATGCTTACTCTCACCCCCCAACCCCCACCCCCACCACCTCCTCTAGTTGACCCACACCTCGGCTTACAATAGATATTCAACCCAAATGAAGTCTTATTTAATCAAGTGACATTTACAAAAAGCTATTTTCAAGACACAGATTCAATATGCCTACAAAGAATTTCATAATGATTCTTCCTCCCAGGATCGGTATCTGTACTTCCTTTCTTTCCAAACTATTTCCCAAACTTTGATTCTCCTGACTGAAGCAGTCATGTGGGCATGAAAGACCTGTGCTTGAATTCCTCTGGGCTTTAGTCACACTCTGATGAAGAGGGTTTGTTAGATCAGCCTCTCGCTCGTGTCGTTTTCTGACTTTAAAGTGCTATCACTCAAGGCCAGATTGCCTAATAGGCAGCATGGCATGTCGGTGTTGGTAATTGGCATATTGGCCCGCCATCTGCTTGTTGCCAGATGCCAAGCTCCGCCAGAAGTTTCATAGCTATAAAAAACGACTATTGTATTTTTTCCCCTCCAACTAAATCTGTATTTCTTTTACTGGGTGATGATTGAATTCATGAGGCAGCCCTTGCTTCATATCTTAAAAGGTAAAACCTCCTCTCGTACTCACGTGGTCTACATTTCATAAGGTTTTTTGTGGATGATTGATTGTGTGAGAGTGAGGTCAGTGCTCCTAAGCGGCGCTTCTGATGTCATCCTACAAAGATGCATGTTCTCCCCTCCGTTCCCCAAAGCGGGTTATTCGGAGGAGTGTACAACGTTGTTAAGAGGGACATTTAGCCTTTGGGCTTCTTCTCATCTGATAAAACAAGCACAGGAAATGTCTCTGTTAGCTGATTGGCCTTGTGTTTTCCTTCAGCGTCCTCCCACCGGGACCTCAGACGTGCACAGTGTGTCCCTGTGGCACAGAAACCACCTTACTTGTCTCTCTCCTAACAGCTACATTAACTTTCCCTTCGCCTCGCTCCTCTCCTTTAACACCAATCTATTCTACCTCGGCCCTTTTCTCCCAAAAAGAAATGATTACTATAACGTTCATTCTCACTTCACCCTACTTCTTCTCTCCGCCAGCTTTCCATTCTTTCCTCCCTGTCCTCTCCTCACCTCCTCCTCCCCCTCCTCCTCCCTTCTCCTCTCAACCTCTCGTCTTCCATCCCATAGCGTCTCAAAACTAAACAAACATGGCTAATCAAGAGCCCGTCAAATCACCTTTTGAAAGTCCCACATTTTAGGGGTAATGGGGAATTAAGGGGAACGTGGAGGTAATAAGGTGATGTAAATCCCAGCGGCGTGTGAAAAATACCATTGAGGGTAAACACATGACCAGTGAGGTCATGTGTTTACACAGTTAGCGAGGTTAACCGCTCTATGAATCGCACGGGGGGGAAAACAGACAGGGCAGTGTGCGGGTCAGTTATAGGCCTGCTGGATTTATGCCTGCGGCTATCGCGGCGCTGCGTGTGCTGAAGTGTGTATGGCGAATGTGAAGGACAGCTCGGAGAGAGTCCACATTGGACGCCCGCCATCATGGGAGTGAGAACTGGTGAGAGGCGAGATCGGGCTCGTATGTGGTAATGATGGAAGTGAGGACTTACCTCATACACATAAAACAATCACTGTGTCCTTACATGGGTATTCACATGAGTCAGACTTCTACTGTAATTCTGTTTCTTTGGAAGAGCTTCAAAGTTGAGAATATAGTTTATTCCTAACCGAGCTCTGAGTATTTAAACATTTATTTTAGGTCTTTGTGTCAAATCTAAAGAGGATACCACGATGTCAGATGGTCTCACGACAACTTATTTATATATTTAGGGATGTGACTAATGATTATTTCCCCATCAAATCTACCATTGTTTTTCTTGATTAATAACTTAATTGTTTATTGTCTAAACAATGTCACTAGTTCCAAAAGAACATGAAACCAGTACTTTTTTTTTGCATTTTTTGTTTTTTAAGTGACTGAAACCCGCATGAACAATTTTGTTTTTTTGGCCACTTTGGGGCGACGGAAACAAGCACCAATACCGATATTGGGCCGATACTTCGGTAGCTGGATTGGATATCGGTGACAATGGGGACGATCTATTCAATTAAATTCTATGGTTATATACTATATACATTATTTAATGGAAATTTATTTCCTGTTTAAGTTTTGACCAATTTGTTGCTGAATCAAAAAGGTTTCCATTTAATTACTGTTAATTTGATGTTGCCTTAAACATAGAATCTGATGTTGTCTTAAACATAGAAGAATGATCCCAGTCCATTCCACACAGTGGAATCGGATCGGTACTTGGTACTCGGTATCAATATCGGGATTGAAAAAGTCGGATTGGTGCATCCCTACTGCAAACACATCACTGACATATTATCACTATTTTAGTTGATATGGCAATCCTGTTAGCAAAAAGAGTAACATTATCATCCATTTGGAATTCTATTTCTGATCATATTGTCTCTTCTTTATGCTCTGTGTTTGGTCTCCACCACCTCTTAAACTATGTTTCTCACTCTTCACTATGTTCATTAAGTAGGTCACTAGCTTCGTCAGTCTGCTGGCCAGGTAATGTACAGTGGGTTAATCAGAATTTCTTTCGTTGGTAAAAGTTACCATCTAAAAATGAAAACGATGAGAGCGGTGAGAGTGAACTAAAACGGTAAAGTTGCGGTAAAGTTGATAACTAAAACAAAGAGCTGAAAATGCTCCGCTGTAGAGTTATGATCTGTGGGCTCGTCGCTAAGAGCAACATCTTTAACAAAACACACAGTTATTTGATCCATTATTAACTCTTTTAGACCGGGTGCAACATATATGTGTATATATTGATTATAGCAGCTTTAAGTCATTTATTGGAGTGTGGGTGACTAATTTTCTTTAGGTCAGTTACTCATTTAATTGACTTGTTTCAGCACTAAATAAAAAGTCATTAATTCATGGTGTTTCTCAAACCTTTCTCGATGTGGTATCTAAAATCAGACTCTGCACATGTGTCTTAATAGCTAGGCACATTGTTGGAAATGGTCCGCATCCATCTTTCCCACCTGAATAAGCCAGTCAGGCAGCAGCACAGTCTGAGGTCTGTGTCGGGGCTGCAGTCGGGAGCAGCGGTAATTGTTTAAGAGTGCATTTATAGAGTGTACTCTTTGTGCCTCCTAATCAGAAGCATACTCAGGCATTTACATACGAGCCTCCGAGGATTGCTCAGGAATGCATTACACGCAAGGCAAGAGGACGGGAGAGTAAGAAAGCCGGCTCTAGTGGGCCACTCCGGCTGTTGCCATTTCTTTCCACTTCACATGTCACTGCCCTGTTGGGAGGGGGGTGAGATAAGTGAGGGGGGGTGAAAGTGATTACGGCTGAAGATCAAAAGCGCAGAACGGCTGATGCAAAGCCTTTCCTCCCTTAACACCGGTAATAAATGTAGGGTATATGTGTCTATATTTGTGTCTTTGAGACAACGATACTAGCCATTTCTCAAAAAAAAAGTAGAAATCCAATGCTCTCATCTGTCTACCTATCAGAGATCTTTATAGATTAGATCTGTTTTTGTGGATTCATTTCAGTATGCATTAGGTAATTTGTCAATTTTTCTCTCTGTGCTCAAACTCGGGTCTGGCAAGGGGACAAGGAGAACAAAAATATGGCCTCAGAAAACCATTTTAATCAGACAGTCCTCCGCAGGGACAGAGGCTGGCATAGGAGAGCTCTTTACCTCATCAGAGCGCTGCCAGTGGTGATTGGGAGAAACACTCAGTCAGGGTTTTATTGAATAACCCCGGCTCTGTACTGGAGGGGCTTTACTGTAATAGAGCAGCTCTACGGCCGCCGAGGTGACAGCCAAATGGTACTTATTAAACTAAGGGCTGATTCATACTGTATGCCCTACTGCAGTTGAACCTTGTTGGAGGCTTACAGTTTGGCTTCAATGCCCAGAGTCCAGTCCCATATTTTATGACTGAGATGCATATGCGTACGATTATCCTCTGATCAGACAGCAGAGTTCACAAATTTCCCACGTAAAAACAACCACATGAATACAATTATTTAATATAGACAACCGTAATTTCATTCTTCTTTCAATTGAAGTTGTAATATCCACTTGATCTGTGCGTGTGTTTTCATGAAAGCTTTCTTGGAGATGCACGTTAGCACCTCGACAGTCGGGGATAATAGCTGCGGGTCCCGACGTCAATGCTTATTTACCCAGTACACAGCTCTCTGCGCAAATTGAGCATGACGTCTAATGGAGTGTGAGCGTGGATTAATTACCCCTCGTATTTAGACTAATGGCTCCTTCTCTTCTGATTAATGATGACACATGTCGCATGGAGGAGGGCATAGCTAAAACATGTGAACAGTTTAATGTTAAAATAAGATATCTGCCATTTGATTATTATATTATAGTGTTTAAGATTATGGTGGATGGAAACACTCTTTGTCTTAAACATTATTAAAGTCACAAGTCATTCAGCGCCCTTTACTAGAAATATGGCATTACATGAAGGGAATGTAGCGGTAAGCTTTCTTGTATTAGCAATGAACGCTAAGTGACATGTTTGTATTAAGTCGTATCACTTGTAGGAATCATTTGGTGGTGTGTGACAAAGTGGATGTGCCACAACAAACAAAGATTTATAGGGATTTATTGATAGTTATGATATTTAGGAGCAAACGTGAAACTCACTACAATACTGATACAGATTCAGGCCAATAACGATATCAAAATTGAGAGTTTAAAAAGATCGTATACATCTATAGTCTTATTTTTCATAAATACAGAACATAAACATGTTTGATAATTATCTCCATTGCTTTGTGGACTGTTGTTTTGAAGCCTCGAGTTCGGTATTTTGGCCGTCGCCATCTTGGTTCTTTGCAACCAGAAGTGACACTAGAGGGTGGAGTACAACTAAATGCTGAATAAGACAATTTTAGGTGGGCAAAATACACTGTGAAAAGATTAAAGTTGTAATACGAAATTACGAACTACTCCTAGACCGGACAACGCCGTGGTTAGTCACGCCCTAAAGCATCCCTGCTTTATGGTCTATTTGACTCTAAATGGGACCTTAATTTACTAGATTGAAGAAGACTTGAAACTAACGATTGAGGCCATAAACTCATGTTTACAATGTTTACTGAGGTAATAAATCAAGTGAGAAGTAGGCTCATTTTCTCATAGACTTCTATACAATCTGACTTCTTTTTGCAACCAGAGGAGTCGCCCCCTGCTGGCTGTTAGAAAGAATGCAGGTTTAAGGTACGTCCTCATTGGCTTCACTTTTCAGACCTAGAGGTTGCTGCCTGGTCGAGCTCTACTTACAGCTGGGCTGGTTATATGTATTGGTGTATTATTGCGCTAAGCTAAGCTAAAGCAGAGACCATGATAAGGTGGATGATTTTGGAATGATATGGTTTGAGCAAATGGTTTTAGTTGGATTGTTGATGGTTCATTAGATCAGATGTTGAAGAAGGTCCACATTCTAGTGCATAAGAGGGATGGGGTGCCCGTGCTGGCTGGCCTCGTTAAACCTGCCTTAACGAGAAACAAAACACCCAGACGCCCCTCTCCCCCCCCACCCTTCCCGGAACAATGGCTTCTTGTTATCAAAGAGTCTGCGTCCCGTGTATGATGGAGTCTGGCCTGCGTCCCGGCAGATTTTTCACGAGACTTAGTGAGCCTGCGTCGAGCCCTGCAGAGCCCCACAGTGCCACTCACTTCTGTGACAGCCACCTGGGAGACCACCTTGGAAAATGGGCCCCTATTAGTTCAGGTTAGACTTAATGACCAGTAATGGTACACCGGCCAAGCCAAACTGTGCAAGAGGGCTCCGGGCAGGCCGAAATGAAATACCAGTCACTCAAGGCTCTGAACATAAACACAAGGTGGGTGGTGGGTGGTGGGTGAATAGGTATGTCTGTAGGTGCATGTGTGAGTGGGTTCAGCAGACATGCATCTATGTGTTTGAGAGCAGAGGTGATCCAGATGGAGGAGACAATTTTCAAGCTGCGAGGAGATGAGTGAACCCCCCCATGGACAGATTATAGCCGGGGGGGGGGGCTGTGGTTTTGGATTTATTCCCATTTAGCTCTGCTTTGTGAACCAAATCTCATTTCCAGTTTTGCCATCAGCTAAAAAAAAAAGCTTGCAGCAACTTCGACGGAGCAACCAGAGAAGCCTCCTAAGAGCACCGCTCAATTATTTACAATTTCATGGTTGTCTGAGATATGTGTTATTCTAATAAATTTAGGAATTAGGAGGCTTAAGTACCGCACATATATTAACCTCTAAAGCTGAATTTTATCCTCAATTTGGTGGTAAATGCCACATCATGCTAATGGCATTCAATGATTACGTCTTCCATGGTCTAAATAGTCTGTGGTCTAGAATTAGCGCAGGCATTAAAAGTAAGAAACTACACCATTTAAAAATGGTATGATATGAGTCAATCAGCCGCCGAGTAAAATTACTTTTCAGCTCCCAGGGAGAATGAGCTGCAGAGCTCCCAGGCCTGCAAAAAAGGCAGACAGAGAAACATAGTGTAATCTTCAATGAAAGAGACAAAGACGGAGGAAGAGAGAGAGCTTTGTTATGTCTCATGAAGCTCTAGGGTTTCCTGGAATTTCTGGCAATGGATTCCAAAGTCACATAACCACAGAAAGAGAAGAAATGGAGACAGACGGGGGGTAACTCTCCTGAAGGACACAGTTCAAGACGCTCTGCTGACAATAGCTGCTCTGCCACTGTACACTGCAGATATGAAGATCTCTAGTGTTTGCACTGGTGGCCACTTCTGCCCATATACTGACAGAAACAATGAGCGCAGTACAAACACACCTGCAGAGAGTGCAGAGTATAAGGTGACATATACATTACCTGCTGTATGCCTACAGATTAAAGACCCTAGCTTGGGCCTTTCACCTCAAGGGGGGTTGGGGGGACAGTAGACGCGCACCCATCCAAGCTGGCCGCCTGCCACGCTAATAATAACAGCCAGCACAGCCATGCACGAAAATGAGATCTGGTAAAGCTAGTGAACGTTAGCCCTGTAGAGCCCTGAAAGGATTTGAGGTATGAGGAGAGTGGAATGTATTTTTTGGAAGGAGAGGTGAGCTCTCTGTCACTTAGAGAATGTGCATCCGCTGATTCAAAAGCAATGCTAATGCTTTAATACCGTAAAATTTGATACTACGGGCCGCTGAAAGATAAAAAAAAAAAAAAAATGCCACATTTTCCACAGGGGTATGATATCTGTTGGGATTTAATCTTCGTCTCAGTGAAAGAGCTCCACATTTCTAGTTCCTGGCGTCACATCTGTCAACCGGTGTAGGTGAACTGGGATTAGGACCGGTTTACTCCACTGAATTTTGTGCTGACTTCTGCAGTCCTTTGTCAAGAGCTATGCTCTGCCTTTTTCTATTACAGTACTTCTTCTTCTTCTTCCTACAACTACAGTGTTTTCCTCACTGTGCCGGTTGCACACTCGATATGTACCAGCTTACACTTGGAGAGAAGTATTACTGTAAAATTCATGAAGTATTGAATTGAATCTCTTAGACAGACCTAAAAGTACTATTGAACTTTTTGTTATTAATGCAATGCAAAACCATTTCCTGCTGACTGTAGAGGGTGGTAGATTAATGCTAAAGTGTGGAGTGCATGCAAGACATAAAACTCAAAAAAGGAAACAAACAAGTTGCAAAGGTTTCACGCAGTTCAATAGATCAACAGTTGGTGATGGTAACACGGCAAAAAAAAGTAGTAATTCTGAAAAGATGGGTCATTAGCCAATGTTGAGAAAATATTGTTTTTAAATTAGTTTTATCAGAATTTATGGAAATGCTTTCAACATATTTGTTAGGCCTTAAAGCTGCATTCTTCAATATTTGTTATATGCAGAATGGATCACATGACTGTGTAACGTGAAAAGTGCTGCTCAAAGTGAGAAACCTGCAGAAAATGATCCACCATTTTAGCGTCTTTTAGCTCATTGTTTCGGTTTTGCGGGCTGATAATTTACTGTTTTGATTCAGTCGTGTCACTCATCAGCTTTATTTTCGGTCGGAGCAGGCAGCTGTTTTCGTTACCTGCCTGGCAGCAAACGGCAAAGAGATTTAGCAATTGGTGGAGACCAAAACAGAGCTAACAGAAGAGTGAATATCGGAGTTACATTTGGAAATCTGCTGGATGTGTAAATGGCTAGCTGTTTGCTAAAACGTTGCAGTCAAGTGGCCATAAAATCAATAAATGCTCGTAAAGGTTTAAGTATAGACATAACACATTTTGGAGAGAAACATACTTTTAAAGTAGCCTAACAGTGATAGACGCAGGTGTGCAACGTCGCTTTAACTTGTTGAATGTGTCTTACCTTCAGTGCCATGGCCACTGAAGCCCATTTATCAACTGTCTGCCGAGTACACTGATCAGAGACATCTTGTAGTTTCCACACCTGGCTTAAGAGTCCCAGCACATCATTAAATGGCTTGGCCCGGCATCAACTCTCTGAGAGCATGTCAGGGCCGCATGAATACCCAGAGAGAGAGAGAGAGAGAGAGAGAGAGAGAGAGAGAGAGAGAGAGAGAGAGAGAGAGAGAGTCATAGGATTAAAACAAAACATCCCCGGCTGTCTGTGCTGAAAGGCTCTCTATTATCATTCCTTTTTCTGACTTGTGTGTATTTTACAAGTGTCTCGTCTGAAGAAACCCTCAGATTTCCACCAGTTAAACTGAACTGAAGGCATTGTCAGGGGATCACTCCACATCCACCGTGAGTAATAGACCCTCTCGGTCAGGTCATCTCGCTCGCCCGCCACCGCCACCCCACCCACAACCCAACCCGCTCCTTAATCTCCTCCTATCTCTCTCCAGGAATGCAGCCCCTTATTTTGAAAAATACCTTGTCATGTAATACCCTTGAAAAGCCTCGCAGCACACTTCAAAAAATTGGCATTCCACTGCCGTGATTTACTGACTTGTGTGTTAAAACAAGGCACAAAAAGATAAAGATTTATGACATTTCGGAGGGATTTAAATAAATATGCCCTCCGCCAAAGTGGTTTTCTTTGTGTATTCCTGCGATGCATGCGCAAAAAAGGCAAACTCGTGTCAGGGTTTTGCACTCAGCTGTCATGTTTTCAACAGGCTCTCAGTATGTGGGGGCATTGCATCATGCTTTTTAGCCTCACTCTAACCTCATGTATGTTTCCATGTAAGGTATGATGGGAAGACGTTCTTTCTCAGTGTGGTTTGAGCCAGCCACATAAATCACTCCGCCGTTTATATTCCCTTTTTTTTTTTTTTTTTCATCCCACCGGTTTTCTCTCCCTCTCTCACCAAAGTGTAATTTCTCTCCGGCCTCGGAGAGCCACACGTCCACCACGACAGAAACGTGGCTTTTATAGGAAGCGTGTCACAAATGTTCAGCCGATCCATTTTTTTTTGCTGTGGAGAAACACATCAGGAACCTCTCAGGCTTTATGAGAAATACATTTTTATGTTCCACTTAATGTTTCCAGCATGTCATGTTATTGCCCGTATACCAGAGGCTGTGGGGCTGCTGTGGATCATGCTAATCACGTATACTTTTATATTTTAGTCATTGAGCTTTGGTGCATATCCCGAGTGACTTACACTTATTAAAAAAAGTACAAGTTCAGGATCTAGCCTCAGGGCCTTATAGCCAGACACGCCGGCTTTTTTTTGCAGTGATTGAAACTGTGATCTTTCAGTTTCTGGTTATACGAGCTCAACTTTTGCTCACAGATCTGAAAGAAAGCAAGGATTTTAAGCGCAGCAGAGGTCATTCAGCTCTGTTCCGTCCTGTTTTTATCCTTTTCCGTCCGACTCTGCTTTATTGCCATCAGCTGGATAAACTGTTCTGTAGCTGCAGTGTCGGCAGTAGCAGTGCTTAGACTAAAACCCACCATATATCAGCACTCTGGTTCCACTAGTCTCCCTGGTCAGCTCACTAGTAGCAGATTAATGTCCTGTTGAGGAGACACAGACTCCTGCCCGGGCCTCATATACTCTGACAGAAGGCAGGTGTCAAGACGGGCTGTCCTAAAGGAACAAGAGGAGGCTGCTTTTCTTTTCGGAAATGGACACGAGAGAAGGATGAGGAATGAGTCAGGACAAGTCACGTGTTCTTTTGTGCATTGCTTGAAATGAGAAAACCTCTGCCAACGGTGCAAGAGGTTTCCAAGCCCATTAAATGACCTGTTAAGATGGGTTTCTTTTTCAGTGCATTGAGATCACTATCACCTCCTTTGTCATTGGCCTCATAGAGCATCTGTCTGTCATTATTTATTTACAATCCCATTTAATAGACTTAAAAGTCACAGTGCGCCCTAAGGTACTGAGAGACTTGATGATGTTGTCCTTGTCTATTCATCATAACTGTGGTTTGTTATGACAGGATAATGATGTGGAAAAATTGCATGTATTTATTCATTAGCCCTGGTTTGTTTGATACTATTGTAGTGTGGTTTCCATACAGGCTTTCTTGGCGCTTCCTAGCATGTACGTTCTGACATCGCATTTGGTCTTGAGTGACAAAAAGATGAAGGTTTTGACTGTAACGTCCTTGTGGAATTACACAACAGACTGTTAATATCGCATGTCAAGTGCGGGGCTGCATATTTATTGAGATTATCTGACATTGTGAATATTTGCACCAGGATATCTGATGTATTTTTTCAAGGAGGTGCTTACATAAGAGGGCTGCAGCGCTGAAAACTAAAAAACACCCGGTTCCTGAGAAAGCACGAGAAGAAAGAGCCGGAATGATTTGTTCATCACTTTGTTCGTTGCTGTGCAGCAACACAAAAGATGTTCATTTTTAAAAAGTAGTGTTTCCCGAAAAGGATATATTTCAGTCGTTTATTAAATTCAACTCAATCAATAATATCATGATGCTAGTGGATGATGCATGATGATAGTGGAACTCTTGCTTATTTTACTTTAGGGAGCTGCAGCTACAGCTAGCATAGTTTAGCATAAAGACTGGAAGCAGGAGAAATAGTAAAGGTCTTTGCACACCAAGTACGTATTTGTTGTATGCGTTTTTTTAATCCGCTAAAAAACTTAATGCATGGAAATTTTGCATACTGAGTCTGATGTGTTTAATTATTGTATTCGTTTGCGAAAATTTGCCATAGGAGACAAAACTGGTTTAATTTCGTGGGTGCAATGGATAGCGCTAGTCCAGAACGAGGTTAATGAATGAATTACATTAGCAAGAAGCTAGCGTTTAGCTGCCAAGAGCACAATCACTTCTGTCATAATCCTTCGTACATCCTCCAACTTTAATGACGGACGAAGGTTTCGGAGCCGGCGTGTAAACATGATTGACACGACGTGAGGTCGTATTTATTTTTTTAACGTGCAATAATTTCGGACAAAAAATACGGACTTGGTGTGCAAAGACCTTAAGACTAACCTGTGTAAAACCATACATTTAAATTTTGTTTTTTGTACAAATTAAGCAAACAAATTAAGCTAGGTGACTTTTTACCCTCTGACAGAGCCATGCTAGCTATTTCCCCCCGCTTCCAGTCTTTAAGCTATGCTAATCACCTGTTAGCTTTAGCACCTAGCGTACAAACGGTCGTATCATTCTTGTCGTCTACTGTAACTGTCGGCTAGAAATGTATTTCTCAATATGGCTAACTCTTCCTTTAAAATTGTAAAAAGATGATTTTCTTGAAAAATATTACATTTTTAGAGTCTGTTCTCCGTCACCGAGCATAGTTTTAATTGTTACATCTATTCTGCTCTGTGTTTTGTCTGTATGTGTGGGTAGGTAGTAGGGTTGGGCGATATGTTAAAATTTTCCAACCGGCCATCGTTAGCCCAACAACCACCGATTGCCGATATATTAGTACAGGTATGTGTGTGTGTGTGTGTGAGAATCGGAAAACAAACTTCATTCAAACTCAACAGAAACAAAATAAAACTCACCAAAACCGTCTTGGATAGTCTTTCCAACAATCCATTTCAAGACCATTAATTCAACATAATAAAATGGCAAACATTGCCCAAAAATAAACCAAAAAAAAACAACCAAAAAGCTATGTACAGCCAATCGCTGGTAGACGATATTCGTCCAATCGCCCAACCCTAGTATGTAGGTTGTATCAGTTAAGAAATACAAAAAGATCATTATATCATTATTTTACATTTCAGTTTTTGTACTGATTAAGCAATCAGACAGGGCCAGGCTAGCTGTTTCCCATTGTTTTCAGCCTTTATGCTAGCTAAGCTTTATATTCTATTTGCGAGAATGAGAGCGATACCGATCTTCTCATCTAACTTTTGTCACGAAAGTGAATAAACATATTCCCCAAAATGTCGAACTATTCCTTTAAGAAGGAATACACGCTCTAAAAAATGTCCCGGATAATTTGATAAGTTTCTTGTGAAATGACATACCCACATAGACATTTTTTTTGCAGTGGCAGGAGAATGTCAGAGCCGCTCTGTATAGCGAGGAGGGGGGGGCCGGGGGGGCAGATAAACAAACCGTTTCTAACTTAAGCGGAGGACTGTGGCGTTTGAGACGGCTGCTTTTTCACCGAGAGGAATGTTCCCTTCCAGTGGGCTCCGGTTCGAAGTGCACTGCTGAGACTCCGGAGTAGAGCTCATATGTGAAAGTGAAGAAAGCTTTTGTGTGTGTTTAAAAATGAAATGTCAGCGTAGTGAAAGGATCGGTGTGCCTCCCTTTCATGACTCCTCAGTCGTGCAGGTGTGCGTGTTTGTGTGTGTGTCTGTGTGCCCAACAGTGTTCGCTGAGATGTCACGGCAGGTCCGACATCACCATCAGTCTTGCTGTTTTGAGAGGGAGCCAACTCTGTGGCCACTGTGTAGTGAGTGTGAGAGCTCTATCTCGCTGTGCACACAGCATGCAAGAGAACCTTCCCCCTTTTTTTTTTTTTTCTTTTTTCCCAGTTTGGTTACGGGAAAAGGCAGCATTTTTTCTTTCCATATTTGGTCATATGGAGCACAGCCAGGGAGCAGTAGCCTTTTGATGCCGTACAAACATCCCTATTTTGTGTGGGATTTGTACTTTTTGGAATGCCTTTTTCTCCAATTCGGCCTGGTTGTGGGTGCAGCATCTGAAAGTGCACTTTTAAAAGGGACACAAGCCTTTTAAAAGTCAAAGCCTGGAGAAGAATTGTGCTGGCTCTGGCTGCTGTTTCACAAAGAAGTTGCCTTTTTACAGTATTATTTATGATTTGGGCAGCAGGAATCCAACTTCTAATGCAAACGTCCCTCTTAAAACCAACATTTAAAAGAAGGACAATGTTTTATAACCCTTCTTTTTTGGCCAACTACTACATCAAGTCCTCTTGGGTAGTTATTTAATTTGGTAAATTGGATCAGCAGCTGACAAATAAGAATTTATCATCTCATTTCTGTGGTTAACTTTTAAGAGTCAGATTTTTTAAACCTGCTGAAGCTGGGTTTAGTTAGATCTCCTCAAAAATGAGAATAAAGACGGTATGTTCGCATCTGTGTGCTCGAACCTGCTGTTGAAAAGCTCTGAGGTTCAGATGATGGATATGGCATGTTGGGGTAATGTTTTTATTGCAATTTAAGTGTGACTTAGCTTCAGGCGTGAGATTTAAAGACACATAAACACACCCTCAACCTGAAGGGGAACGCCGGCTGGTGAAGCTCAGGTGTTTTCAGCTGTCTCTCCGCAGAAGGAAAAAGGTCATGATACCTTCAGATCTAAAGTGTGATGAGCGGCACGAAACTCCCAATCCATGTGTGGGACCGTGAGAGGAGAAAATATTAAAAGAACAGTGAGTCATAGTCTAAATATATATATACGACAGATGACAGTGCGCTCAAAGTTTAGCGAGGTTATCTGGCTGACAGCGGAAAATCAAACACACAGTTGAAGAATGCTACATAATTTGTTTTAATCAGAGCAACACAAGTGTTTGGAAAGTATCAAACTGCCGCTTCCTTTCCAAAAGAGATTTGTCAGTTTGAAAGAGAATTGAAACAAATGCTATTTATTATCATGAGCGTATCACAACATGCTGGTTGAGACTGCACGGTACTTTTAAGGATAATTACAGTTTTTAGGGTCTTGCGTTTTGTAGTTTCGGTCATCATTTTTATTGGCTGTGATAAGTAATTACCGAGATCTGGGAACATGGAGTCATCACTACAACAATAAGGCACGAAACGCAAGCAGTCTGATGACCAGACCGGTTGTAAACATACCAAGAGTCAAGCCAGATGATCTAAACCTCTAAACTTTATATGGAGGCAAAACTGAAAGCATTTCCAATGTGTTGGTAATAATCGCTCATTGCACAGGAAAAACTGTGCGTGCACAACTATGGCAAGTACAATGGGTCAAAGTTGAACCAGGAAGTTGGTCTTTAAAGTGAGACTGTGTACCTTTTTGAAAGAAGAAACACCTTCCCAGATCTCTGCATTTAACTTGGTGAGTGCAATCTTATTCCAATAACAATGGTGGCCAAAACCACAAAAATAAAACTCAAGTTAACCTTTAAAGCCCCCCTACAGCCAGTTTTACTTCCTGTTTTTTGAATAACGTTCTTTCTCAAACAGAGAATCGGGGCGTGGTTGATAGTTAGACATAATTCATTACCACGGCAACCAGATTGCATCGGTTTTTGGGCTGAAAGTTGTGCGCTCTTGTCCTCCGGCCAGACCTCCAAAACGGCATCGGCTGCTTTCTGTTAATTTATGGAGGAGACGGTAAAGAAGAGAGCGACTAAGAGAGAGAGACAGTCAGTGGGTCGTGCTAATTCTGCCGGTGGGATTTCATGTAATCCACTGCGTTGATTTCACCCGTTCTCGGCACACACAAATGCCATAAACAACAACTTAAAATAAGGTGGAGGAAACTAAAAAATAAAATGAAAACAAGTTGGGCTAGCTAACTACACAGAACTAAAAAGATAAACTGACAGACAGATAAACAGATTTATCGGTGCGCTTGCGTTAGCTTGGAGGATGACAAATGACTTGCAGCTTCTATTCATACTTCATATTCACGTTTTAGCAACAACCTTCTTTTTTTATCTTTGAGGAAATAACTCAAATAAATATGAAATATCATAGAAATGTCAAAATACACTGAAGGGGGGCTTTAAGTGAGACCTTTTGAAAGAAGAAACACCTTCCCAGGCCTCTGCATTTAACTTGGTGAGTGCAGTCTTATTCCAATAACAATGAGGTCCAAAAGTTATCCTTCAAAGACCCTGAAAACCTCAGTTTGCTCAATTTGCCTTTGGTTGTTCCTTATTTAGTCATAAATTAATAACACCCTGTAAAATATAATGCACCTAAGGTATCCCATTGAGATTTTCTTGGCAGTGTGTGTGAGTGTGTGTGAACAGATAACCTCAGTCTGTCTCAGTGTGTATGATTCACAGGGCACAGAGAGGTGTTATGGAATGTGAACCATTGTCTGGGAATGCAGGAGTCTCCTTTTTTTTTTTTCTTCACCAAATGGAAACTTTACATCTTCAAACTACACTGATGTGAAATTTCCCCTCGCTGCCGGTTCGTCGTCTATCTGAAAGCTCGAGTCAGCACAGAGGAGATTGTAGGAGGAGATTTGAGTGCAGGATTGCGTCTGAAGTCACTAATGACAATGCATCCAAGGCATTCAGGGACTCCAGCCCATTTCTTGCCCCAACCCTCAGAAACCATCAGCACGTTACTGCGCCGCATTTCACTTGCCACAGTGGCATTAGCTTCTCAGGTTTGCCCATGAATACCGTCTGCTCATGCTCAGTGAAATTTTTTCCTCATTCGAGCCCGAAGCCACACTTTCAGAAATTTGTTTTGGAGGAGATAGAGTGCGAGTGGAAAGCAGATGGTATTGAGATTGAGCTGAGGTCTGATGCAGTTGGCCACCTCGTACGTTGCCTCGAATATATAGTCGCAGCTGAAGACCTCGGCTTTGACAACAGACGCTATTGTGGTTGATATTCGCCCTGTGGCATGAAATGCAGACACAGAGAAATACAGAAAAGAAGCTTGGCTGCTTGGATATGGGTAAACCAATTACTAAACTTAATTCATAGCCAACCAACCCTGCGTCTCCTCATAGTGTAGCTGAACACATAGTCTGCAGCTGTTGGCTAAGCTGCCGCGTTGTGGTCCAAGAGGAGATAGAAACAGTGAGAAAGGGGTGAGAGTAAAAGAAAATAAAAACTGCATGGGCAGGCGACCGATAATGGATTTTTGAGGCTGATATTAATATTTGAGATTCAAATTTGAGACATTATTTGGTTATAGAAATATGTACTGAGTGGGACATTTTAAAGTAACAACACTTAAAGGAACAGTATGTAACATTTAGGGGGATCTATTGTCAGAAATGGAATATTAATAAGTATGTTTTCTTTATTGTATAATCACCTGAAAATAAGAATATTTGTGATTTCGTTAGCTTAGAATGAGCCGTTTATATCTACATACGGAGCGGGTCCTCTTCACGGAGCCGGCCGCTATGATTCTACAGTAGCCCAGAACGGACAAACCAAACACTGACTCTAGATAGGACCATTCACAGTTTTCACTTTTTCGCGTCGGCTACCGTAGTTCTCCTACACGCTTGGCACACGGGAAAAGTTTGGTTGCAATCTGCAACCTCACAGCTAGTTGCTGCCAGATCCCACACACTGCACCTTTAAACACTAACAACTAAATATAACAGTGAATTTGAAACAGTAAACTGGAAATTAAATATGAAATAGTATCATCAACAGCTATGAACAACGTATAATTACTTTATGATACAAAAATAGAAAAGAAGACCTATAAAACTAGATAATATAATGAACATACTGTCAATCTCAGCCATTTATCCGGGGTTTTTTTTTTTTGCACTACCTGACGACCCAGAGATACCATGTGATACCAACGTCGTATTAATATTGGTTCACAAGCCTTGTTAGAAGTGGGAACCAAACGTCACATATCTTACACAGAGATAAACAAAACATTCATTTTATACCCGCCAAAATTTAAAAAATGATTAATTTACAATCCTACAAAATATATATTTTTTTTTTATTTGTCTACATAAAAATGTTATCAGAGAGACCTTTAAACACCACCCACGTAGCCTAAACCTAAACTACGTTGCTTCCGTTTGTTCACGTGGCCTCGGCCGCCTCACTTGAGTGATAAGCTAACGCAACACGCTAACACGATAAGCTAGTGTTACTGCGAGGCAGCTGCCTTTTACATAACCAACAAACAGTCTTGTCTTTATCCACAATTTTACCACATGTGGTGTCAAATCTAAAATGCTTCCTCAAGCTACTGCTAGATTGTTTGGTGCCATTATTATCTGCTCGGTCTCGCTTTTGCATCAGCAAAAAGAGCAATAATAGCCCTAGTTTACTGCAGTGGGTCAGAAGCTAGCTTCTGGCTGGATTACACCCTGCTTATAAACAAGAAAAGGTCATTACAGATTGAATATTAATAATTTCCCAAGCAGCAATTCAAAGTTCAGATAAAAAGTTATAGCCCTATATACTAATACACAGTATCAGTCAATAATAACAGCCCAACTATGTATCGGTCAGGCTCTAAAAGGCAGGCGGAGAAAGAGATTCTAGATGACAGATGAAGCCGAGAGAAGGACGAGCAGAGACGGAAAGAAAGAGAGAAAATCTTGGCCTCGGTGCACCAAGAAAACCTCCAGTGAATTTATGAATGCTCATCCACAGCCGCTGTGCATCCTGGGACTGTAAACGTGTTAATGCTGCCGAGGTTCTGGACGTGTGAGAGGAGACACATAGCGCACAGAACCACAACCACAGGGCCAGCTTTCCAAACACAGCACTGTAGGTGGTGATGGATATCACACATGTACACACATTTACCGTACCATAAACACACATACTGTTCTCGCAGTGGCCATATGTATTCTTCAGTATTACACTTGTAAAAACATACATTTACATTCTCACACTCATTTAAAGTGGACACACACAAAAAAAGCATGCAATCATTCATATGAACTTCCTCTGTGCACATCTGCACACTTTCCATTTACATAAATACACACAAAACACATTTATAAATGTAAATCCTGTTTGTTGAATACTGTTTATCGTGATGCAGACGCAGCCTCACACACAGGCTGAACATATTTTAACCGCCCTGTCAGACTAATCTCAGGAGACTCCTTACCCCTGCAGAAAACGTTAGATTTACCCAACTCAAACTGTCCCCAGAGCCTCAGCCAAAACAGCTGTTAGTGTGCACTACCTACAGGCATGCAGTATCTCTCTCTCTTTATTTCTCTCTTCCTCCCCGTTTTACTGCAGAAGCTTTATCTGTGTGATAAAACAATCATAAAATGATCATTCTACTTACCGATATATCTTAGCTTAGCGCGAACCAATAGACCTCTGCCTTTCTTGTTTAACTGTAAGTGTGTTCATCTCCTGTCAAGTAAGCATCCGATAGTCTCATGAATGGACAATTTACAGTAGTTTCTCTTAGCTACATGCAAATGGAGGAGCATGTCAGTGTTAGTGTCATTTAACTCCCACCTACACAGACTTGAAAAGTCTTTCCCAGTATGTGTTCTTTAATGATGTGCTTTAGTGCAATGCTATACCTTTCAGTGGGAGGTGCAGCATGGCTGTTCTTTGGTGAAACAAACTGTTCTCAACATTAAAGGCAAGGCTTTTGTCCACTAGTGATGCTGTGGAGCAATACGGAACAATAGAGCCAGGATAGAAGAAGACTGCTAGCTAGCCAATGTGAATGCAAACAATGCAAAATATCCATGTATGTATAATAAGTAGGGCTGTCAGTCGATTAAAATAGTTAATCGCGATTAATTGCAAATTATTCACACATTTGTTCAAAATGTACCTTAAAGAGAGATTTGTCAAGGATTTAATATTCTTATCATTATGGCAGTGGGCAAATATGCTGCTTTATGCAAATATATGTATATATTTCATATTGTAAATCAATTACCAACACAAAACAATGACAGCTATTGTCCAGAAACCCTCACAGGTACTGCATTTAGCATAAAAAATATGCTCAAATCATAACATGGCAAACTGCAGTTCAACAGGCAACAACAGCTGTCAGTGTGTCAGTGTGCTGACTTGACTATGTCTTGCCTCAAACTGCATGTGATTATCATAAAGTGGGCATGTCTGTAAAGGGGAGACTCGTGGGTACCCAGAGAACCGATTTTCATTCACATATCTTGAGGTCAGAGGTCAAGGGACCCCTTTGAAAATGGCCATGCCAGTTTTTCTTCGCCAAAATTTAGTGCAAGTTTGGAGCCTTATTTCAATTCACAATAGAAACAGTCAAAAAGAGAGAAAGAGTCAAAAATCGACCTTGTGTGGAGTTTGAGGGTTCATGTCAACAGTTTTACAGACGTCTCTTTTACAACAGTGGTCTATGAGGAAAATGCTTTTTGGGCTGTATGGGGATTTTTCATTGCAATACCGCGAGTGGCCACTGGAAGAAATTGGGAGCATAGCTGTACGGCGGCGCCATATCTAGGTCTCATTATACATCTATGTAATGTTAGTTTTCAAGAAAACTTGGTTTTAAAGCCAAGTTTGTCACCAAACTGGTCGTCCTTTAATCACAAGGTTTGCGGTTCGATCCTTGGCTCCTTGAGCTAGACACTGAATCCCAAGTTGCTCCCAGGGTGCTTCACAACCCTCCCACTGCTCCTAAATGCTTAGGATGGGATAATTACAGAGGTCAAATTTCATGTATGTACCTGTATGTATGTGACGATTGAAATAAAGTTTGAGTTCATACTCCACAGAGTGCCTTTAAACTAAGCTGACTATTAGCAGTGAAAGACATTTCCGTTGTGGGAGAGAGGTGAATCACGCGAATCATGTCTGGCAGACCCATGACAGTATTTGAAGAGAAGCTGTCACAATAAAAGCCTCACGTTCGTCAGAATGAGGAGACGATTGTATTTCCGTCTTCTTCAACTTTTGAGTAGAAGCCCTACATTTTTACTCTGGCTGACTAAATGTTGATAGGTGAAGACAGCTGATGTCAAAATACTGAAATCCTGCTGCTTTCTTTTCACAGTTAAGGGGCCACATCCTCCACAATACCCCATGATGTGTAGCCCATGCATTATTATCTCAATAATATATAACAGTATTTGTTTTTATATAGTTGGGTATCATTTTATAACAGTGAGAGCAAAAACCAAATGGCACGTGGCTGGTAAAAGGGTAGAAGTGGTTCATGAGTTCTCTAACATACCAACCGCTGTAGCAGGTGGACAGAATATTTCCTCCCATTGATGCAAAGACTAGAAAGATCAGGCTTTGTGCCAGCGTTGCCTTCACATTCCAGATTACTGGAATACCTCTCTTCACCTGGACACCTGCACAGCTGTGACTCCATAGCTCCTCTCCTCTCCTCTCCACTCCTCTCCTCTCCTCTCCTCAGTACATGTACCTTGACAGTGTTTGCTTTTATGTTTTTAGTGTATATGAACAGATATGGTAACTGAAGACTGTGGTTTGCGTTGACACTGTTATACAGCCCTATTCTTTCACTTTTCATTTAGATGAAAATCAAAAGGTATTTGAACCAGAATTTCAATTTCCAATACTTTAGTTTATGACCAAATACCTGGAAAACTGTTGACATTCCCATCAGCCTTAGCTGCACTTTTTTTTAGTGCCAATTAGCAAATATTAGCATCATGCTAACATGCTAAAATAAGATTGTAAACATGGTAAACATTATACCTGCCAAACATTAGCATGTTAACATTGTTATTGTGAGCATATTAGCTTAATGATATTAGCATTTAGCCTACAGGCAAAGCCTCACAGAGATGCTAGCATGGCTGTAGACTCTTAGACTTGTTCCGTTAAATGGTAAATGGACTTGTTAATTTATATAGCGCTTTTCTAGTCTTCCAACCACTCAAAAGTGCTTTAATATTTCGGGGGATCTATTATCAGAAATGGAATATAATATTCATAACTATGTTTTAATTAATGTATAATCACCTGAACAAGAGTTGTTGTGTTTTTGTTAGCTTAGAATGAGCCCTTCATATCTACATTGGGTCTTCACAAAGTCCACCATGTTTCCACAGTAGCTCAGAACGGAAAAAAAACAAACACTGGCACTAGAGAGAGCCTTTTGCGTTTTAATGTTACCTGAAGGCCACCCTAGTTCTCTGACACGCTTGTGAAACTGCAATAACGTGAGCCACAGAGTGCAAAACTGTGGTACCGTCAGCTGCTGTCTGACTTCTGTAGCTCCTAAAGTAGTGTTATTATAGCAAGGATGGCCTCTGAGCGAACCATTACCATGGTTTTGCACTCAGCAACTCACATTACTGCAGTCTTGGAAAGGGAGGAGTGAGAAGAGGGGTACTCAGTTGGTTGCAATCTGCAACCACACCACTAGATGCAGCCAACCTACACACTGTCCCTTTAACAATTGTCAACAATTATTTGTGGGATCATGTTGCTAGTCAATACAGGATGCATGTCAAATATTTATTTCTATTATTAAGGCTTCATGTTCTAACCTGTTTGGTTCTAGTATATAGCAGGGTTTTTTTACCCACTTTTTTTTAACCAAAAACTGTATGTGTTTTGTGACTAAGCCTCGTAACCACCAGCTGCAACAAGTCCCCATTGTTCCTTTATTTGCCAGTCTCACAGCTGGCGAGCTCGTAGCTAGTTTTTACTTGTTTATCTTCACATTAATTCCCTTTATTCAACAACCAAAACACTCACTGCGCTCACAAAAAGATCCAAAGGAGGAGTTGTCTGTAACTGGCATGTGAATGAGTAATTTAGAGGGCTCTTTCAAGTCCCCTCTGCTAAAATCAGAGGTTAAATAGGAACATTCCTCGCATAGCTCCATAGCCATAATGTGGAGATTAATGTGTTTGTCTAAAGGTTGTGAGCGGATAGCTGCCCTGAGTATAACAGTAACAAATCTGACCGAAAAGCTGCAGTCTTCTCTTCTCACAGAAAGCAAGCGTTAGGAACATTTCACCAAAGCCAAAAATAGACGTGCTGCTGGCCCATACTTATTCCTCAGCCTTACTCCCAGACTGTTGCTTGATCTACTTTGTGCCTCATTTGGCCGATAGGGGCCCATTGTTTTGTTGCTTTTAACTCGAGACTTCGTGAGAAGATAGAGGCATTATAAGGTGGTGTAATCCCAGTGGCTGTCAGGATAATATCAACTTGGCTTTTAAGGCTTTTTAAGAGGCTGGCACTTAGACATTGGGTTCTGTGCCAGGGTCTGGCAGTCTCGACAGGTAGTAATTTGACTGGTAAATGTGTCATTATAGCCATTGTAGAAGGTTGGGGCAGACAGGGAAAGAGAAAGAGGGGGAGGAAAAGAGAGAGACAGAATAAGAAAGGGAGGGCGGAATGGATGGAGGGATGCAGGTTTTCAAGACAAATAGCGGAATAAATGGACAGATGCAGCGAAGGGAAGAAGAGGTTTTTACAGTGGACAGGCCACGACAAGCTGAACTAGTAAAACGTCTGAAAATGTCACAAACTTGTGACTCCAGGTTGCTCAACTTTATGGAATGCTGTCTTTCTCTCGTTCTGCCTCTGTTAGCTTTTGCAAAGTGTGGGTGGTCCCACCAGTGATATACACAACAGTTCCATTTCTACGTCTTACTGAGGGCCTTGTCTGCAAGCCACAGGCTTCCTCTTCTGCCCTACGCCTGGTGTGCTCTCCCATGTGGAGGCAAGACAATGTGACTGTGCACTCTGCATTCAGTCTTGCATTCATTGAACAGCTCTATTCATACGTCACATATCAGCTTGAGAAATATATGATTATCTCAGGTTTATTAATCATGTAAAATGTTTTATGTATTGTCCACTCTGTGATCACTTTGTTCACTACTTTTATTACCATTTTTCTTGTAAATGACATGTTTTTAAATGTCCCATAACTTACTTTTTTTTTTTTTACAAAACTGAACACCAAATGAAAATCTTTTCAGCCGCATAAATCACGCATTATTTGCAACAATAACTCCAAATTTATATGCTGCCGTGCTCGCGTTGCTAATAGCTTCGCCTCCCTCGGCGTCGCTGGTTCTAGGAAGTATGTGATTAGACTGGTGATGTTTGGAGGCCTTGTCGGTTTTCGTTATTGCTCTCATTTCGTCTTAATTACGGTGGTATGAATAGCCCCACATGCCAGTTGCCCCCGACCGCCCCCCTCGTTTCACAAATGACACTAAGCGTGCATCTAAACATAGAGAGTGATTTTTTGCGGTGTTTAAAATATCTCTCCCTCCTCCCGAGTCACAGAGGCTTTTACGGCGTAATAGCGGGGGAGACGAGGCTGTGTTTACTGTGCAGGTTCACAAGGGGAGAGGAGATGCAATGGGGAGGGTGAGGAGGATCCCTCAGAGTCATGGTTTCTTTTAGCTGTCCGTGTATTTCCTGTCCATCTGTGCATGCTCATTAGTATGAATGCATGCACACAAACGCTGCACCTACATGCTTGTGCGCATACATACTCATGTGCAGATGTCCGTGATGTATAAAGAGGCTCTCTTTGACCCCTCCTGTATGCAGCTGCAGATGAAAGAAATGCTTCTAACACACAGGAAGCTGTCTTAGAACAGAGTTTAGCTAAGCTCTGACATGTATGTGGGTAAACAATACAGGAAAAAGTTAGATAGGGAGAGAAGGAGAGACAGGACGGAGGAGGGAGGGAGGGAGGGCTGAGGGAAAGAAGGAAGGAGGTCACTGAGGGATGGAGGGAGGGACAACTAGCAGGGAGGGGAAGGAAACAGGCATTTTTGCCTTTTCTGTCAGCTGAGGCCGGACTGTGGGAGACTGTTACTAAACGTTGTATCTCTGTTTGAAGAGAGCATTGTGTAAAGCTGGCATGGTGTGAAGGAAAACACATTGTTTGAAGGCTAATTCAAGGTATGATGGTCAAAGTTATTCCTTTTGTTTCTCCAACTACTGCACTTTAAAGCATCTTATTTTCTGCCACAGTCGCTTTTCCTACTATCACCAACAAAGGATAAAGTGTTTAAATAAGACTTTCGGGAATTGTCATGCACCTTTGTGCTCAGCTAGCGTCTGTTTACTCTGCTCCAGCGTATATAGAGGACGTTGCTGGTGGTTTTAGCCGGGACCATAGATGTATGATGGGAGGCTCAGCAGCTCCTGGGTGGTCTCGGTCCTCACTGTCTCGTACCCTCGTGGGGTATTTTTAGTGAGAGTTGCTCTGAACTGATTGAGTTAACATCCTGTGTTGGCTTCTCTCTCCTGTGTCTCTGCTCTTCTTTTTTTTAATTTAATTTTCTGCTGTTTTCCACCAAAGTTTGTTGGCATAGGTTTCAGCCAAGCAGTTGTCACCCAAGACTGAGGCTTTTTATGCACAAATATATGGCTACACACTTCTGGTCAGCACTTGTAATCCTTAAGATTTCATTCCTGGTTGATTTGGCGACAATAGTGTTTACAGCATGTTTAATACGACAGCAAACACTCACTGAGCAGCGACTCAACTATTCCTGCTCCTTGCAAAAATTAAAAAACGCTGATGAAAACATCCCTGAAATGACAGTTCTGATGAACGACCGCTGTTAGCGCTAACCCCGGCGGTGACAAATGCATTGTGTTTTTGCTGTGGCTGCTTCACAATAAAAGCCACCCAATGTTTCGCCTCTTAAATGCTTTTAATGTGAAACAGCAGCAGCAGTAGGATGTTCCATTTGCATTAGCAGTAAAACAATACAGCTGCTGATAACGGTAACTCTGAGTTACGTGCACGGCTCGTTTCCTGTGAATGCCCTGTGCGAGTGAAGGCAATTTGAATCCAGAGTCAAAATCAGGGGTTTAAATTCATGAAAATCTTAAAGGTCCCATTTTGTAAAAAGTGAAATTGTTGTGTCTTTTATATTATAAAGCAGATTTAAGTGCTATATAAATACTGTGAAAGTATCGAAATGCTCAATATACAGAGAAAGACGCACAGCCCGTATTCAGAAATTGTGCATGTGAAACAAGATGTCAGGATTTCTGTCAATTTGTGATGTCACAAATACACAATATTTAGACCATTACACAGTTTTAAACATTCTAAATGTGTCCCAGATTATTTCATGCTGCAGTGTACACCGATCTGCCATAACATTAAGAACACTGACAGGGTAAGTGAACACTGACTATCTCATTACAATGGCACCTGGCAGTGGGGGGGGGATATATTAGACAGCAATTGAACATTTTGAACTTTGACCTTTGTGTTGGAAGCAGAAAAAATTGGCAAGCGTAAGGATGTGAGCGACTTTGACAAGGGCCAAATAGTGACGGGTAGACGACTGGGTCAGAGCATCTCCAGAACGGCAGCTCTTGTTGTGGTGTTCCCGGTCTGCAGTGGTCAGGACCTACCAAAAGTGGTCCGAGGAAGGAAAACCGGTGGAGGGCGAAGGCTGGCCCGTGTTGTCCGATCCAATAAAAGAGCTACTATAGCTCAAATTGCTGAAAAAGTTAACGCTGGTTCCGATAGAAAGATGTCAGAACACACTGTGCATCGCAGTTTGTTTTGTATGGAGCTGCGTAGCCGCAGTCCTAATATTATGGCTGATCGGTGTATGTAAATGGCATGAGCTGACAGGAAGTAAACATGGACCCAAACTGTTGCTTAGCAACGCAATTCCGTTGCAGTACCGTTGAAATGCACTAAAACGGAGCGTTTCAGACAGAGTGTAAATACAGGTATGTTCAGGCAGACAGTATAGGAATACAGCATGTAAACATGTTTTAGTAGAAACACAAAATACAACCTGAAAATGAGCATGATGTGGGACCGTTAAGGATTACAGTACTATGATATCCAGATATCATAAAGCTTTGTTTGACTGGCGAACAAGTATTTTTGCCCTCTCAGGATACTTAAATGAATGCGTTGTCGTCTTTCTTTCCTCTCTGCCTTCCTGAAATTGACAATGAACATGTCTGTGTTTGATGATGTCATCCCTCAGGGCACAATCATGGAGGAAATGGACTTTGAGCGGCGCCGGGAGCTGAGGAGGCAGAAGCGGGAGGAGATGCGCCTGGAGGCCGAGCGGTAAGACGCATTTGGTTGCCTGTCATTCACGTCCGCAGATTAGCACTCCAGGATTTTACCGACTAATTCCCTCGAAAAAGCGAGAGAGTGTTTAAAAAAATAATTCCTCTACAATGGATTCATTTGTAGTTGCGGCCACGGAACTTAGCTGTCACTGACGATTCTTAGGTTGTGTGTATCTGAGGGAGCAGCCAGCGTTTTGTAATGAGGCTCTGGTTGTCAATGTGCAAGCGCACCTCCTCTGATGTTCATGCCAAGTTGGAACAAGAGGGAGCCAGCTTTAATGGCTTAGACCCTCCTCTAGCTCTTTAAAAACATCGCTCAGCAAATATTGGCTTCCCCGTCCCAGGCTAGAAGGAAAAAAAAAAAAAGGTTGATAAGAAATCTGATAAGCAATGAGGTGACCTTTAAGTGAGAATGTTCAATCATGCCCCTCCTCCCCCTTTTTCCAATTTTCTCTCCCATATACCGCGGCCTTGTGAACTCCTTTTGATTCAATGGAAGGAATTGATTAAGCTAAAGTTCATTTCGGCAAATTGATTGAGCGGTAACGCGGCAAGTGCAGTAATCAAAACTAGTAAAAAGGGGATTTATTGGTAGAACTTGATACATAGCGTGCCAGGGAGGCATTTTATAGAAGCCTTTTCACAAACGTCTCTTCATGTTTGCTGCCAATTAAGGATGAGGTTGATGTGGATGCAGATACTGGCCAAGGTCACTCGCCTGTTTGATGTGTCTGCGAGAAGAGATTTTTTTTGTCAGAGCGAGTTGCTCCATCACTGATGAAAAACAAGCTCATCACCGCTGAATGCATAGATGCTTCACTCTGATAATCTTTCTATGACACAAAGAATATGTGTGCAGCATTTTACCTCAGTGATGAACAAGGCCCTTTGCTCAAGGTAAAATAGCAATTCTTGTATAAGGGAAAGTCTGCAAAACAGAGCTCAGCATCCACAATAGTGAAGGAGATATACTAGGTGATAAAATGCAGGGTTAAGTCATTCATCCAGACATTGAAAATAAAGTGTCTGCCAGCTTGTGTGTGCTGTATGGATCGCACCAAGGTTAGTTACACAGGGGTATTACGGGAAGACCAACAAGGGTCCTTTTACTCTTCTACTTTTTTATTTCAGGTAGTGAATAAAGCTCAACAGATGAATCTCAATAGCCGCTCAATAGCTTATCCGAGATATATAGTATCAGCGTACATATCAGCCAATAAGTAACAAGACATTGCAGTACAGAAATGCCAAATATACTGTATGTTTGTGGTAGTTTAAAAACAGTGTCCCAAGTGCATAGTAGTACTTACAGTATCTTGGTCACAATACTTTAAAGCTGCATTTTTTGGTCACTTGGGGACAGTGGAACAAGCTAAAAATACAACATGGACATGCAGTATTATCACCTTGTGAAGTTGATATGGCAACAAGTTAGCAAACGGCTGCCTATTTACACATTCAGTAGATATAGAACAACATTGTCATTTCTTTGGACTCGTGTTTCTGGCAAACGTAAGTCCAATATTCACTCTCCTTTTAGCTCTGTTTTGGTCTCCACCTCCTCCTAAAGGAAATATATGTCTGAAAACAGCTGCCTGCTCTAGCTAGAAACGAGGTTGATGAGAGCGAAGTTTTTGGGGGCCAGCAAACCAAAACAATGAGCTCAAAGATGCTAAAGTGCGTATAGCTAGTTGAGCCACGGGGAACCGCAAAGTCTGGTGATAAGTCTTTGTGAGTTTGGCACGTTACACATAGTCATTTGATATATTGTTAAAGGAACAGTGTTTAGCATTTAGGGGGATCTATTGGCAGAAAGGGAATATAACATTAATAGTATTATAATATGTTTTCTTTAGTGTATAATCACCTGAAAATAAGAATCGATTTGTTTTCGTTAGCTTAGAATGAGCCGTTTATATCTACATAGGGAGCGGTCCAATCTGCAGCCGCACTGCCAGATGCCACCGAATCCTACACAGTGCACCTTTAATAACAAAATATTGCTTAATGCAGTTTTAATAACCACATTTAAGTGACCCCTTTAAAACAAATATGACCAAGTTACTCATACGTCCATAGCGACTTTATCTAGAGCCTTCGTAACAGGGGGTAAAGATCCTGTACATTTTGATTTTGTGTAACAGTTATAAAGTGTTCTCCCTCTTGGCATCTTTCCATATTTTTACTTCTTTTAGACTTTATTTTACGCTTCATTTCCCCAGATGCACTCTAAACAGCAGATTGAAGTGAAGGTTAATGCCGTTGTTATGTTTCATGGCTTAAAACCCCCATAAACCCCCTGCTGCTAGAATTATTTATGCAGTTTCGGAGTGTTTATGTTTCACGGAGAAGATGGAATTTGGCAGAAAACGTAGACTAAGAAGAGCCTTCAGAGGGAGGAGATGAGGACTGACTGACTGAAAGAGAAATGGACCACGACTGAAAAAGAGCGAGAGTTGTAAGCGCCTCCGACATTTACATTTTCAACTCGGTGGGAGTTTGTTCATGACTTGTTTATTCGGTCCGAGCAGCAATAATTTCAACTGGCAGGCGACATGCCGCTGCTGTTATTGATAAAAGATTACATCTCTACATTGTTTTCCATTTCTGCCAATATATTGAAACAATCAATATTTACATGCCCCTCTTGGTTGGACTAGTCGAAACCACATGTTGTCTCATTGGCCTGCTTCCATTCAACCATCACCGAGCACGCTGAGGGAAGACGGAGAGACGCAGGGAGAGTGTGGGGCCATATAATAACGGCTGCTAGGAATGCCAAATTCCTGGCTATTATAAGTGTTTACTGGCCAGGTCTCCATTGGCTGTTTCCTACATGCTGGGACAGTGAGATTGTCTGTGCGTGTGTGTGAGAGTGTGTGTGTGTCCCATAGTCTGTGTAAGGATGTATAAGGCATGTGTGTTGGTGTGTTTGGATCAGCATCAGGTGATGAAGGTTTGACAAGCTCCATTCACTTTTCTGTGTGTGTGCGTGTGTGTGCGTGTGTGTGTGTGTGTGTGTGTGTGTGTGTGTGTGTGTGTGTGTGTGTGTGTGTGTGTGTGTGTGTGTGTGTGTGTGTGTGTGTGTGGAGAACAGCCAAGCCTTCCCTGTTCTGTCTTACATCAGCCTCAGTTATAGATGTAAGAAAATGATTGTTGACATAGAAGTGCGCAATGAGCTTCAATTCACATCTAGTTCTATTCAGTAAAGCCACACACACACACACATGGTTTTCTGCTCTGCCGAGGTTTTCTCACACTCTCTCGTGCTCTTCAGCTCCCCTACTCATCAGCGCCATAGTACGTTTCTGTTCAATGAAACACACAGGAATGTCTCGACTGCTTTTTTTTTTTTTTTATCTTCTCCGAAGAGAGCACACGGAAGTGGAATTTTCCCAGTCGATCAGTGACCAAAGGGTATCTGCTTCAGCTAGAAACAGTCTTCTTTTGTAACAGTGATAGTGCACATAGTTTACAAAAAAAAAGAACTGTTGTTAGTCCCCGCAGCTGGAGCAGTTCATTTCTCCTTAACCGAGTATTTACACTTTGTTTCGATAGACATTCTGCACGACCACAATGGTGAGTCATCGCTGTTGTATGCCGGACAGTTAAAGGAACAGTTCGACAATTTGGGAAATATTTTCTTCTTGCTTAGAGTTAAGGCTAAGTTAAAGCTGAAGTGCCGACTAAAAGAAAAACTGAAATCTCGCAAAATCTATCACGATCAAACGTCACTTTAGTGTAAACAAACATGGCGGACAACAGTCAGGAATAATTAGCGATGTCCATTTCTGTGGTCCATCTTACGATTTGAGATCGGTGCAGCCAGGATTGACTTCCGAGCCGATCGGGGGTTGTAAAAAACACTCTTAACATACCTCAAACCACAGGAACATCTGGAAAGAAATATTTAGAACCATCAAAAAACCGGCTGACGATTGTCGGGAGGGGGGAATTGGGTCCAAAATCGGCTTGATTCTCGTGTAGTGTGTACCCGGCATTAGGAAAGAAGATTAATGCCACTCTAGTCACTGCACCCAGCCAAAAAAAATGAGTCCTCCATATAACCCCCAGTAAAACCACAACCTTTTGTGCAGTTCAAATCCCCTCCTCTCAGTCTTTACGCTAAGCTAAGCTAACCGTCTCTTGGCTGCAGCTTCATGTTTATTGCACAAGACAGAGTGGTATCAATGTTCTCATCTAACTCTCTGCAAGATAGTGAATAAACATGAAATGACGAAACATTCCTTTAATGTTTAATGTAATTTATGTCAGACTTTGCCAAGTATACAATGTTGATTTTTACAAGACTTTGCATTTCTTCTTTGATGTCCTTTTTAGGAAGTGTCTATTTTTGACATCTGCCATTTCCCCGTGTCTCCTCCTCCTCTTCCTCCCTCCTTCTTGTCATGCTCCCATCTCCTCCTCTCATCCCTTATGCATCCCATCCATCCTCTTCTTTTTCTCCCCTGGGTGTCGCCGTCTTTCTTCTCCTTCTCCTGCTCCCTTCCCTCTCATCCTCCCCCTTCTGCCTCGTCCTTCTCCTCATCTTCTTCCACTTTCATTTTCAACCCCTTCGCCCTCCTTATTCTTCTCCACTTTCTTCTCGCTCTCTCCCAAGCCTCCTCCTCCTTTTCCTCTCACTTTCACATCTTCCTACTTCTCATCTTCTCTCTTTTGATCTTGCTCTTCCACTTAAATTTTCAAATCCACATCCTTCTTCATCCTTCATCCCCTCACTTGATCACTCTTATTCTCCATCTCCTCTTCCTTCTCCCGCTCCAATTCTCTCTCTCTCTCTCTCTCTCTCCACCATCTTCTTCTTCTTCCTCCTCTTCATTCTCTACATCTGTGCCGTCCCCTCCCCCTGAGAGACCAGGAAGGGCCGAGGAAATAACACCCATCCTCCGTGAATGAGCCGTGCCAAACAATCCCCGCCCTGCGGTGAATGGACCGTTCCAAACATGACCCGGTCCTGCATCGTAAACCTGTTGGTTCTGTCAGGAAGAGAGAGAGAGAAAGAGAAACAGATAAAGCGATAGAGATAGAGATAGGGAGGGAGAGGTTGAGCCACGTATGTCAACTTCTAACTCGCCACAGCAACTTGGAAAGGGGTTAAGTTATTGTTGCTGAAACCTAATCTTACTCTTTTACTCCCCACAAGCAGTGTTAAATGTTATATTTATGTTTTACGCGTACGCTATACTGCCTCATTCATCTGAGAGTGTGAATAAATGCAGTCTAGGGGAATTCTAGCGTTGTGAATTCTTGGAGGCGGCCCAGCAGAGCGCAGGGTGGGGAAGAGAGACAGACGGGGTACGTTGTGGTTCTTTGGGCCGGCAGTAGGAAGGGAAATAGTCCAGAGAGGCCAGCGTGGGAATGGGTCAGCATTTCTGACAGCGTAAGCAGAGCCCCCACCCTCTCTCCCTCTCTCCCTTTCTCCCTCTCTCCCTCACCATCCCTTACTTCTCTCCCCTCCCCTTTTGTTCACAGCAGCTTTTCTTTTTTCGATCTTCCTCTCCTACTTTTTCTCCCTCCCTTCCCTCTGTCTCTTCTCCTCTCGAGGAGGGGTGAAGAAGTCTTTTCTCATGGGCTTTTCCCAAATTGTTTTCACTGACATTTCTGAGATATTTCGCTGTAAAGAAAATATTTGGACATATTTCTCCCTAATAGGCTCGCTGATGGCGATGTTTTGTGTGCCTGTGCTGTCCACGCAGACAGTTACTTTTTGTGAATGCAGAATCCTGCTTAAATCAGCTTCACCGTGCAAAAAACTCCAGTAAATTAGGAATTTATGCACATGTGTGACAAGACCTTTTCAGCTGTAACATGAAGCTGCTACATGAAAAAACTAAGTGCATATTAGCTGTCAGACAACAGTGTGCTTTCCTTACATGCTGTACTAGGCCACCCAAGAAAAGGGCATCTGTTGCATACTATATTCTGACATACCTGAAGTTTATAACTGTGGCCGCACATCAGTCTGTGCAGGAAAAGATGTCGTGTATGATTAAATCTGTAGATTACTCCTTTCTCCATTATCGTGCACGCCCTTTCCTTTCCCGCTTTTTTCATTTCCCACTTCTTCTCTTTATCCTCACTCTCCATTTCTTTCTTTTCCTCCCCTTTTTTTTTTTCTTTCCCTATCCCCGCTTCCACCTCTCTCCATATTTCTGTGTCAGTATGCTGATAGAGTTTGGGGCCTAGGTAAGGAAAGGGATATTAAATCAGGGCTTTGGTTGTGTACGCGTCTCTAGCCAAGGCTGTGATTGACAGGAATGCTAATTCAGCTTTTAGAGAGTTTGTTCTCCTCTCCTACTGAGGAATCTTTAACCCTGAGATTGTCGTCGTCTTCGTCGCCGCCACCGAGCGCTCTTTTGTTCCATTTTTAGCTGTTGTCTTTTTCTCTTTCTCATGACATTTTGGTGCTGTTTCTGGGATGGCGCAGTCCTTCGGGAGTTAAGGCGGTTGTTTCGCAACTTTTTTTCTCCTCTTTTTTCACAGAAACAACATATCACACTGGCATTTTAAATAAGAGTTAATGTACTTTCTCCTGCAGGGGAGCTCAGTTGAAGTTTACGGAATATGAATGTAATAAAAAACTAAGATTAGTGTGGGGGGGATTATTTAAGGCAAGGCTATTTAACTTTTGAAAGAAGAAATGACACATTCTTACTCTTAAAAATGAGAAGTTGAATTCTTAAGCAACACAAAACTTCTCACTTCAATACTCCCAGGGGTTTGTTTGCTGCAGCTTTACTTGGTCCGGTATGACCAGTAACTCATGCAAACATGAGATAGGTATTATTCTGACTCTCCTCTACTTGTGCTTTGTTATGCTACATTTTAGCATTTACTATTATACTGTATATTGCCATTGTAATTTGTGGCCACAGTGGATGGTGTTAGGCTCGCTTTAAGGTTGAATAGAATATAAATAATGATTAGAGCAGTCTTTTACCCTTAAAGCTGCAGTGGGTAGAATGGAGCAAATATGATTAAAAGAAATAATTTTATAAAACAGTCACTATATCCTGACAGTAGTGCATGAGACCGGTAATCTGAAAAAAATCATGTGCCTCTGTGTCCTCCAGTGCTCCTAACAGCATCTGCAAGATTTCACAACCCGGAGGAAACAACCAATCAGAGCCGAGCTGGAGTCTGCAGTCCAGCTATCGTCTATGAGCCAGCGATCAATCACTCACAAACTCCGATCAAACAGTCAAACTAGGCAGCGCTGATCAAATATGAATCAATATTCTGTTACTGTAATGCCTATTTCTCGCCTCAAATGTTTTCAGAAACATCTTGTAGTGCACTGTTTAGCTCTGACCGGTGGGCGGAGTTTGGTTTTGGCTCAACTGTTTTCATCATGGTGGCTGGGTCACAAACTTTCTAAAATATGTTTTTATGAAAACATTTTAGGCATTTGATTCCTAGTTAATCAGCACTGCCTAGTTTGACGCTTTGTTCAGAGTTCCCAAGTTTCACAAGCAGTGATTGGCAGCTGCTTTAGTGAAAGCTCGGCTCTGATTGGTTGTTTTCCTTCACACACAGTGAAATCTTGCAAATGCCATTAGGAGCACTAGGAGAACACAGAGGACATGATTTCATTTTACAGATTATCCGTCTCATGCACTATTGTCAGGACATAGTGACAGTTTTATGAAATATAACTTTTTATCGTATTTGCTCAAAGTTGCTGACTGCAGCTTTAAAGATGCTGAATTATCAGAACCGAGCACACACATGTGTAAATCATTGGCTGACGTCACTGATGACACCGTCCCGTAGGTCCAGCTTGGGCGTTGACAGATTCATCTGTTCTGTTATGACAACATCCCTCATCTGAGAGAGAGAAACGGGAGGCGGAAAAGAACAGCCGAGGGGAAGGAAAGGAAGAAGGAAAAACTGTTGTTCACAAGCTGTAAAACCTCACATAAACCCGAGCAGCTTTAGCTCGGCTCACCACACATGTTGCAATTAACATGCAATAGCACGCTTCGCTGGCTGACCTCAAAGCATGGCTGTGATGTCAGGTAGCTAGGCATGTGGTTAGCAGTGGGAGTGTAAAGGTCAGTCGGGGCAGCACAGATCAAGCATGGAGCTGAGTTCATAGATGTCAGGTGGCCAGAAACGCAGCAGTTTGCGAACCAATAAAAGCCTCTGGTAGTATTTCCCCTTCTAACTGTTAGATATCCTCAATTTATTATGCTTTAATTTATAATACAGTATCAAATGTGCTTTAGTTTTTGGGTGTAGCCCTCTTCCCTAACCTTGTCTACTGCTACTTCAGTGAGATATTCTGAATTGACTGTGTGACTTTGAACCGGCTCCAGAGAAAAGGCCTCAACTCGTTGCTCTCAATCACATTTAAGCACATAAATATACAGAAGCTCACTAGCCAACTAGATCGCGAACAAAGGGGTTGCGTTGATGATTGTATGCAGCCGCACCCTTAACTTAAACCACTGCGTTTAATAAGGACATGCATAATCCACTGCATGTCTGCTTTCGATTTTGCTCTATTAAGGATGTGGGCGGCTTGTTTTTACAATGGATTTTTTCCCTGTTAATGGCAGGGCAAGATGGAGGGAGACTAGAAAGAAGAAGTTCTCAGTTCTTCGTGTCGAATGCAGAACTGATTTTTATCTATGATATTTTTAACATGACTCTGCGTGACCTTGCTTCATCTACTGTATGCTTGACCAGTAATGCATAGCATTAAGAAAAGTACATCACCAAAAGGGGAACTGTGTTTCATACTGTCAACAATATTAAAGGGGGACATTTTCTTCTAATTATATACAAGCACGCATTCTTAGGTTAAGACATAAACTGGGAAAATAATTTTGTTGTATGGGTATATCAGCAAAACTGAGCTTGTGTCAAAAATGTATTAAAACAAGAAGCAATAACTTAAAGCTCCCTCTACCTATTTTTTTTTTATATATATATATATATATATATATCAATTTTTTTATCTCTGCTTACTTCTCTTTAAGTAAAAAAGTCAACATTTTTACTCTCTTGCTGAGAATTAGATGAGAAGATTGATACCACACTCATATCTGTCCATTAAATACACAGCTACAGCTGTTAGCTTAGCTTAGCATAAAGACTGGCAACAGGGGAAAAGGTCTAAATGTACGAATTAAACATACAAGACAAAATGTGTTAATTGATGAGGATTTAGTAAATTTTGGTCCCATTTAGAGTGAAATAGACCATAAAGCAGGTTGTGATTTAGGGCGTGGCTACCTTGTGATTGACAGGTCGCAACCACAGCGTTGTCCGGTCTGGGAGTTGTCCGCGTTTTTGTCTTAGAACTTTAACCCTTTCACAGTGTGTTTTCAGTTCATGAAAGTTAATTATGACATTTTGGTTGCCTCAAAATGTCTTATTCAGCGTTTGTTTGGTTGTACTTAGCTCCACCCTCTCGTGTCCCTTATGGTTGCAAAAAAACAAGATGGCGACGGCCAAAATGCTATAAATCAAGGCTTCAAAACGGCAGTCCACAAACCAATGGGAGACATCACAGTGATTACATCTACTTCTTACATATAGTCTATGCTTCCAGTCTTAGTGCTAAACTAAGCTAACTCTCTGTGGCTTCATATTTAGCAGACAGATAGACATAGACAGTGGTACCAATCTTCTAACACAATGCAAGAAAGCAAACAAATGTATTTCATGAAGAAATCAAACTATTCCTTTTAACTCGGAAGGTGCTGAAATGGGTGTCTCCGCAAAACTGCGGTTGTGGCTAGAATTTTATTAAAACAAGAGACAATATCTTTAAAACAAAACTCACTCCACTTATGTCTTAGTTGTTTTGACACATGAATTTTTTTTTTAACTTGTTCACCCAAGAAAAATGTGATTTCTAGATTTAATATGGTATTAAATTCCTTCTAGAAATATAAACTTTTACAGCTAGTGGTTGTTTTGGAGCGCATAAACACACTCGTACGCACACACACCTCTGCAGTTTACTGTACTGTGCTCCAACACTGACCAGACCAGTATAAGCTGCGTGCCCAGAAGCCCTGTTTCTCTGGCCCGCTCTTATCCTCAGCCAAGCCATGTCTCCAGACTGAGTTTTTATCAGCTCGTGAAAACTGCAGCCACGATAAGAAGTATTGGTTGTTGCACAGTTGACAGGTCAGCTTGATAGGAGAGAAGAAAAAAAACAAGCTCTTGACAAATCCAGCAGGTTTGGTCACCCTGACGATTACAGTCCAATTTAGAGAATCGTTCACTTTGAAGTTTCTAATAGTGAAGCTAAATTGAGTGAAGGGGAGAAGGAGGTGAAGGGTTGAAAAGTTGAAGCTGAAATAAAAAAGAAAGTCTCTCTTTGTGGCTTCACCGTTACATCCTCTCTCTCTTCTTTTGTCTCCCTCAGGTTGGCGAAGAATGATGATGATGAGGAGGAGGCGGCCCGCGAGAGGAGGCGCAGGGCGCGCCAGGAGAGGATGAAGGGCCGGGAGTCCGAGGAGCCCAGCGGACAGCCAGACAGCCTGGTCATCACCAACAGCCACAGGTATAGCAACACCAGGCTCTGTCTGTGACTAATATAAAGTCAGCAGCAGACTGCTTACATGTAGTTCCCAATTTAAGCTGAAGAGGCAACAAGGAAAGAGGGAGAAAAAAACTGTCACTGTAATATCATCCTGCCGAGTTCAAATCCCTTTTCTGTGTGGAAAAAAATGTCAGGACAACTCAGAAGAATGTCACCAAAACTATTTCACAACCTCTGCTGTAAAAAGAACACAGTATATTGGTGAAGACTTCTGGGAAGTGGGAACGGTCAGTTCTTTTATTCTTAAATAAAACAATTGACCGTTGGCTGAGCTCTCAGCTGCTGTTGCTTCTATGTCAAGCTTTTCATTCTTGCACAGCACATATGTAGTTCACAAAGGTAGATTGACCGTTCCAAACTAATGCTCATTTTTGAAACAGCGTGTCCTTGATTTCAGACAGAAGTAGACAAAACTGGCTGTAGAATTTCAAGCAGGCAGGTGTCAGTTTTGCTAGCTTATATAAACAACTGCTTCTTTTTTTAACTTCTTTTTATTTCCTTTTATCAAGTGCAATCATACAGTACAGTCATCTGTTTAGACACACACCACAGCCATAAATGTCTTACGTCTTAGAGAACAGTCCATGGATTAAGGCATATTTTCAAAGTCCATATTTAGTTCCCATCCTCAAAACAAACAAAAGGAAGGAAAAAAAATAATAATGATGATAAACTATATATATACATATACTGTATATACATGCGCATACATAAAAATATCTACATATATACACACACATACTTACATTGAACATAATATAGTAGATATAATGCCTACATAAATCAATATAAATAATAAAATAGAGTCAAATGAGTAGAAGAGAGATCCGTGGGAATTGTTTCACTATCTCTTAATGTAGGTCATATCAGTCAAAAAATCTGAAATAATTGGGGACCATCTAGTCAGGAATACATCTGTTTCGAATTGTAATCTTGCAGTTATGTTTTCCATATAGTAAACATCTTTAACTTTCTCCCTCCATCATTTTACCATGTGGTGGGGGGGTGGGGGAGGGGGGGGGTGGGCCTTGAAACAACTCTTTCTAGCTAATTTTATTAGCTGTAGCTAGCTAGCGTTAGCTCCGTACGTTGGTTGAAAACTCTCCAGGTGACTTTTTGTGTCATCTTGTAAAAATGTTTCTGAGTCTTTTTACATGTGATATTGTGCTAAAAGACTAAGTCAGACTGTTATTTTGTTCTAACATCATATTTTCAAGCAGTGTGTTTTCATTTTTGGGACCCCGGTTGGTAGGACGAGGGTTAAAGGAGTTTGTTATTTATGTAAGACATTTTAGTTTAAAAATCATCTAAAAGGGTAATTACGCCCATTTTCAAAAGCCATACATGTTATTCCTTTGGTCTAAGACAAAAAATATTAGTATACATGAACGACTCCCAAATCCCAAAACTAGAGTAGCCTACTCAACCTTGTGATGTCATAGGGTATAAAGTGTGGAGCTGCTCCATAAACAATGAATTGGGAGAGATGTTCAAGATGACACTGAGAGCACCCAGGGAAATGTTTTGAGTATATGGGAACATTTTCTGTTTCATGACTGACAACACTACATGAAAAATAAAGCTCATTTGGGTATAAAAATAAAACAAACATTCTGTGGGTCCAAGAAATCAGTCTCCCATTCATTGTCTATGGGGCAACTCCAGACTTTATACCCTCTGACATCTCTGGTTTCTGGCTTTGAGAGAGAGTAGCTCATATTCACAAATACTGATTGAACTTTCCTAGACCATGAAAACAACATATTTGAATTCTTGATTTAGGTGGTGTTCCCCTTTAAATATACATTTTTTTTTTTTTTTTTTTTTTAAATCTTCTATGCTTAGGCCCGGCGGGGAGTCAACTTAGGCCCGGCGGAAACCCCGAGTTACAGAAGTTCAAACTGCCTCAAATAGAGAGCGGGACACATGCTAACATTAAAACCCCTAAAATATGATAGGAACAACTGCACAGCGGATATAGTAGTCCTGAACTGGACTTTTTTTTTAACCCAAATAGCATTGAAAGTAACACTCGGTTACTACTATATGTAGTAAGTTGGTTAGCCAGACATGCTAACAGTAGCATATTACGTTAGAGCAGATGACATACTGTTTAATCCCGTCTTTACACTTTTGCTCTTGTGTTTTGGGTTTTGGAACAGTTAAAAAAACGCAAAATCTTTAGATTGGGAGTATTGCTTTTATAGGAGCCCCGTGTACACTGCTTCAACATGTGGAGAAATCCAAAGCCTGCTGTGTCGAGTTATGGTGGCGGCTAAGCTGACATAATTATTGTAACATTGTCAGGTGTTGTATGATGGAAATCTATGAAGTGGCTTTTTCAAAACCATTCATTCTTTTCGCGTCCTTTTAATACATTTCAGTCAACCAATGCAAGAATTGCGCATCACTTTCCACCCAGTCCCAGCTGTCACCACGACAACCGACCCATGATCTCACACCTATCCATCAGAAAGACTGCCATCGGAACAAAGGGGCTAAATGTGCGTTTCTAATGCCGTACGTATTTTTGAGGCTATGAGATCAATCGTCTGGGCTGCAGTGGAAGTGGTGGGTTGCTCTGGCATCTCGCAACACAGACGCCGCTTTGTGGACATGAATGTTTCCCCTCTATGAGCTCAGAGATACATCCTGGGCTGGTCAAACAACAAGGGGATTGTCTAGGAGGATGCTGAGACGGGACCTGGTGTTGAATAGTCATTGTCGATTGTGTCGATGCAAGGATAATGTTTGCCAGACTTTTAGGTCAGAATATAATGAGTCATGCTATTTGGACTGAGGTGGATGGATGTGCAGTTGGTATTTGGTGGATTGAAAGAGATAATAAATACATAGTTTTTAGCCATGTAGTCAGTCCAACACTTTGGTCCAGACTTAAATAAAACAACAACTATTTGATGGATTGCCACGGACTTTTGTACAGACTTTCATGTTCCCCAGAGGATGAATTAGAGTAATTTTATTGAATCAAGGATCAAAATTTAACTGGAGACCTGGAATCCAAGAGTATCTCACTGATTTTCTGTTTATTTTAAGGCCTAACCAATAGTTTATTTTTAAGAATATCTGTGGTGAAGACCTGTCAATACAGCCAGTTGTCAGCATTCTCCACATACAGCACTGGCTAAAGGGCTGGCTGATGTGGCAGCCACTCTCTATAAACTTTGATTTCCTTTCACAGGATTCAATTTAGTCTTTTTTTGCAATCCAGAGAAGGTTTGCTTGAGCATTCATGCTCTTTCAGCACCTTTTTGTGTATCAGTGGCCAGTGGAAGTCACAGTCATGCAGTCGATCAGGTCCCAAAAAATGCCTGAAAGTTTACCAGGCATATGCTTTCGTTGGGTTTTGGGAATATTGTCATTTCGGTCATTTTTATTGTGTGCCATGTCAGAGATCTAATCCTGAGTGAGTCTATTTAGCACAGTTACTTTACTGTTTTGTTTTGTCTAGGGCTGTCAATCAATTAATGTAGTTAATCGCAAATTAATTGCACATTTGTTATTTGTTCAAAGGTATCTTAAAGAGAGATTTGTCAAGTATTTAATACTCTTGTCAACATGTTAGTGGACAAATATGCTGCTTTATGCAAATATATGCAAATATGTATCATTGGAAATCAATTAACAACACAAAACAATGACAAATATTGTCTAGTAACCCTCACATGGGAAACTGCAGCCCAACAGGCAACAACAGCTGTCAGTGTGTCAGTGTGCTGACTTGACTATGACTTGCCCCAAACTGCATGTGATGATCATAAAGTGGGCATGTCTATAAAGGGGAGACTCGTGGGTACCCATAGAACCCATTTTCATTCACATACCTTGAGGTCAGAGGTCAAGGGACGGCTTTGAAAATGGCCATGCCAGTTTTTCCTCACCAAAATTTCGCGAAAATTTGGAGCGTTATTTTGGTGTATGACATGGTTGATACCAATGGATTCCTTAGGTTTTCTAGTTTCATATGATGCAGTATCTTCATTCCAGCTTTAAAACTGAGCCTGCTACAACCTAAATATTGCAAGATGCATTAAAGAAATTAGTGGCGTTAAAAGGAATTCACGTTAACACGTTATTATCGCGTTAACTTTGACAGCCCTAGTTTAGTCCTTGTCAAAGCACCAAGCTTATGCTCATTCGGTATCAACTGCACATTAGCTACTCACATCCAAACCCAACAACAAGTTTCTTACCGCTAAATTATGAAATTGTTCGAGGTTATAGGCCTTGATCGACGGCATCTGCGTGGTGACAGGAGATTATATTATGCACTCAGTTTAACAGCTGACGTCTGCTGCTCTGACCTCAGGGCTACTTCCTGATTAACAAAAGACAACACAGTGAAATGTTTGTCTTCTCTCTCTCCTCCCAGTGTGACGGAGACAGTCTCCGTGAGCAGCTCTTGTGGAGGAGGAGGAGGCGGCGGCGGAGACGACGAGGACCAAGCCCTGCTGGATCGCATGGCCAAACGCGAGGAGCGACGGCTGAGACGCATGCAGGAGGCGCTGGATAGACAAAAGGAGCTGGACCCCACCGCGACGGAGGGCAACGACGGCGTCGCCATGGAGAAAAACAACGCAGAAGAGGAGAGGCCATCCTCCTGGCGCAGGGGTCGTTACCGTGACAATGAGGACGAAGAAGAGAAGACGTACGGCTCAAAGAGGGAGGAGAAGGGGCGAGAGGAGCCGAGGGAGGAAGAAGAGGCTTCTCCTGGAGGTGGAGAGGAGGCAGATGAGGGTGTAGATGAAGAGGAGGAGCAGAAAGTGGAGGTGATGGAGGACAAACCTAGAAGGTCTTTCATGAGAGAACAGGTGAGTCGCCTGTTCATACTTTATTTTAGTCATTTATTATGTTTTTTTTTGTAGCTGACAGTCCCTGCAAATGTGATGCTTGTTTCTGTAGGAATCAACTGAAGAGCAAATGCAAAACAAGGTATGGTCATCGATTTATTGACTTCTTAATGCGCATCCTTGAGGCCATCATTGATCTTTTCTTCAAAGAACTGCTATAAACCTTTTTCATAGGAGCTCGCCGAAGAAGAAACACACTCAGTAGTCAGGGAGATTTCAAACCAGGCAAAGTCGACCAATTCAGAGGCCGAGGAAGCTGTGGTAGCATCAGAGGAGGCTGAGGAGGTACCTGAGGATGATTATGTAGATTATTCATCAGAGAACAAGTCTATGACTCTCAGAAATGACTCTGAAGAGGACAATGAGGTCTCTGAGATACTGCACTCAGAGGATAATGAGGTACCATTCATGTGGTAAGCTTTACGGTAGAGGTGTGATGCACAGCACAGAAAAGTCTCTCTGGGTAACTTCAGTGTCTCGACGCATCTTTAAAGGAGATGTGTAAACAGAAATCTTTCCAGAATCAACCACAAAAAGTTCTCTTAATAAGCCTATCTCTGTTGACTTTATGTCGGAGCCAGACGCTGAAATTACCCAGACTCCCCGTGTCGTCACAGTGTGGCTTGCACCGTTTGCAAACTGGCGGTAACTGAGCCCACGTTTTAGTGGTCACAGTGTTTTTTTCTGCATGTCTTCCACCTCAGCTATGAGAGCAGCAACACTTATTACACTGACTCCACTCCAAAACTCACTGCAGCAGAGGAACAGAATGTAATTTAAAATAATAAGTGTGTTTACTGCAAGGGGACATTATATGGAGATCATTGAGCTATCGTATCATGTGTATACTTCCAGTCAAATGTTTCAGACCAGGCTAGGATTGATTTTTTTCATTTTAGAACCCCTAAATATTAGAAAACAAACATTACAAATCACAAACTTGTGCACAAATATGTCTTTAAAGAGAGAAACAGGCATTAATGTAACGTTCATATTGATTCATATTTGATCAGCGCTGCCTAGTTTGACTGTTTGGTCGGAGTTTGCGAGTGACTGATAGCCGGCTCTCATAGACAGCAGATGGACAGCAGATCCCAGATCAGCTCTTACTGCTTGTTTTTCCTCCGGTCTGTGAAATCTTGCAGATGCTGTTAGGAGCACCGGAGGACACAGAGGCACATGATTCCTTTTAGGTTACCTGTTTCATGTACTACTGTCACGATATAGCAACCGTTTTATAACAACGCATTTTTGCTCGAATCTCGCCATCTTCAGCTTTAATTAACTGTCAAATACTTTTTTTTAATGATGGTTATTATAAAGTTTTACCTAGCCTTCTCTTACATAAACAAAAAAAAACACCCTTATAAACTGTTCATTTCATTTTGTAGCCAGTCTGCATTAGGTGTATTTTACCTCTTTTTTCACAAGCAATCCTCTCAGTTTCAAGTTGCCTCTGGTCGTGTAAACAACGGTGCTCAAAGATACTTCATGTTTTTCTTAGCATTTTCCCTGCTACAATAGATTTCTTGTGGCATTTTTTTATTCCATCCGAGTAATAATAGTATGATTTTTTTTTCTCGGTTTTTGAGCTGACACATGCCTGCTAAATTTCTAATTGCTGTAAAGACCTAATTACAGTAAATATATATTAATGGGCATGCTTCCATGCTGTAAAGAGAGTGCTGAAAAGGCCCACCAGCTCAGCCTGATGCTATGTTAAAAATGCATAGACTGTGCTAGATAGCATCAGCAGTAAGACAAATGTACCCTCTGTGCTACAGGTTGATAATAGATGGTGCTTTAAAAGCTTGACTGGCAGTGTACATATTGGGCTCGGACACATAATGATTATAATTTCTAAAACTCAAATGATGTTTTTGATGGTCAGAGATAGAAAACATACAGCCGGAGACACTCCCACAGTGATCACACGTTAGCTAATCCTGTCTCAGTAGTAATTCTGGAGTGGACGCTGTGTCATGTGATGTTCTGTGTTATTTTGTTTTGGGGTGTGCTCTCGTTCTCATTCGACATCCCGTGATGTCACGCACCAGACTCCGCCCATTCGGCCTAACCACCTGGTTGTTCACTGACCCCTGTGGTTGTTTCTGTGCAGGTGAATGAGAGAGGCGGTGCCAGGGAGGAGCAGAGGAGGCAGAACGGAGGGCTGCACGAGGAGGAGGAGGCTCCCAACCAGCACAGGAAACCTGAGAGGACCCTCAGGTACGCAGACACAACAACACACATCACATGACCTCCGGGTTTCCACTGAGGCCAGATTGGGGATAGCCAGGTCTCATGGATTATTCAAGAAACACCATTATCAACAAAGTTCATGTCCCAATTTGTTGCCAGTTAAGAATGTGTGCCTTAAAAAAAAAAAAAAAACGACCTAAATGTGATTAGTCCGTGCATTATTCCTAAAATATTAATGAATTGATCAAAATTCCATCTCATTCTTCATCTGTTCTTCTAATTACTGGGGATGCACCAATCTGGATGTTTTTATATGGAGTCATGGGGGTGCCATAAAAAAAGTCTGTAAAAGAATAAAAAAAATAAATGTGGAAATCTAAAGAGCAGTCAGTGCCTGTCTACACTTGACACCTGAGATGTGTCAAATAACACTTGACACAAAGGTTAGTTGAGAAGATCAAGCTACACAACAAGCAAAGCTCACTGTTGCTTTCCAAAATAAGATGTCCAGAAGCGTGAGGGAAAAGACACATTCCTATGAGAGAACAAAATGATTGATAGCATAAAATAAAACAATATGTAGTCCTGCATTTACTGACTTATACTGTCGCAGTCTGGATCTTATTCTGAAAAGGATGGAGGAGAAATCTTCATATTGGCTGTCACACTTCACGGTGTTTACATATGGTGAACAGGGGCAGTCTAATCAGACAGGAACTTATTGATGTTGCTGTAGTGTTTGTCGCTCAGGCTGGGATAAAAGCATGGTTGGAAGTATTGCCTAAGGCATCTGAGGAATAAATGAAAAGCATGTCTGAATCAGAATTTCAAGCAAACAAGCTGTTTGTGTGTTTTAGACATGGGTTAGTTCCCAGCGTGAAACACTGGAAGAAACTGGAGATGTGCTGTAACATTATCTTTGCAAAGGTGATTGTAGGTATTTGTATGTGTGCACGTTTGTTTTTGTCTGTGTGTGTTTGCTCGTCCACGGAAGAGACAAATCCTCCAAGTGTATGTTTAAATATTCAGTTTGTATCAAATGTCAAGTGTTAAACCTGAATGTCAACCGGCTTTGCGTCCTACTTCCACAGTCTTTGTTTCCGTTGTGACCTGCATGTGTGCTCTGACCCGCGTTTCTGTTGTCTGTCGCAGTCGCGGCAGCGTGCGGTCCCCCGAGGTGTCCGCGAGTGACGACCAGGACGACGCCGCCCGTCTGGAGGCAGAGCGCAAGCTGGAGGAGCTGAAGCGCCGCCGCGACAACGCGGAGAGCGAGGAGTTCGAGAGGATGAGGGAGAAGCAGCAGGAGGCCGAGGCCGAGCTGGAGGAGCTGAAGAGGAAGAGGGAGGACAGGAGGAAGGTGCTGGATGAGGAGGAGAGGCAGAAGAAGCAGGAGGACGCGGAGAGAAAAGCCAAGGAGGAGGTAAGGGAGGAAGAGAGAGGAACCGTTTATCTCTGTCTACCTATGTTTCTATTCTCCCTTTTATCCAAACAGCTCTTGAGGATTTGTTGAAGTCAAACTGAAATTTAAATTCACCTTACTTTTTTGTGTTGTTAAGATGTTTGTTTTATTTTTTTCATTAATTTCAAAAATGTATTTTAATTTCAGTTTGATTTCAAGCTTGTACGCCTCATTTTTTCCTCTTATTATCTTGAAGTTATATCTTTAAAGTTCACAACCCACATCGTCTTTCCTTGTTTTTCACACCACCAACACTTTCATGTTTATTTAGCCTATACACCTGTGTGAGCTGTAACCCATGCATCACACTCATACTAGCGCCGCGGTGACGTTATCTCGCCATACTATACTCTGTTATCACGACTCAAGCTATAGAGGTCCCTAACTCGCGCATGTCATTCCTTCTTCCTCCTCATCATTATGCATCTCAAATGTGATAACCACCTCCCTCCTATGTGTTCACATCTGCATTCAATCACTCGATGTCGTCCATTTTCCCCCTTTCATCCGCTCGCTCTGAGGCCCTGCATTCTCGCTATTACCCTGACAGTTCTTCTTTGTTGATCTTGGCTCTGAATGTGGCGGCCCGTCTCTCGCTATCTGCCCCCGTTCTTCTCCTCTTGTGTGATGTTAATGAGGCCTTTTGGTTTGTAATTAAAAGATGGCCCAGAGATACAGAGAGACTAATTAACCAAGACAAGGCTGCTGGAGAGGGCTGATACACTGCCAAGCACCAGCCCTCTTCTGAATACAGTACAAATGGTTCATACATTAATTGTTTAAAAAAAAAGCTGTTGATAGTCTGCATGTCTCAAGCTTTCCAAAATGGCTTTTTTTCTGAGGCGGGCAATCACTGTAAATAAGAATTTGCTCTAAGTAATTGAATTTGTTCCTGACCTGCTTCATTAGATAAAGTAAGTAAGTCAATTAGAAAATGGCACATATCTATTGTCTGGCTCGGCTGCATTCCTGATTGTTTGTTGTCTATCATGTTGGCGGTTTATGTTATTCAATAAAGTAATCCATAAACCATGTGAAAGCCATTCAACTGTTCTTGAAAGGTTCCGCATTCGCTGCTCCAAACACTCCCGGTCTGTTAGTTCGTTCCCAGGGAAAAATCCACTTGTGCACAGGAAGCATGCTTTAGGTTTCCAGCAGCAACAGTGTTTTGTTTAGAGTAAATACAAGAGAAATGTTAGCATGAGCAGCAATATCCTGCATGGCTGGGCTGGCAGAGGACAGAGCGCCACCTACATATGCTCCAATTAAATTAACAGAAAGTTCCCTGTCCTTGTTCCAACTCCAAACATGCTAAAAAAAATACAAAAAAAAAAAAATGACAAGGATATCTGCTGAACGGCCCCCGACTCTAAACACATCTGTCTTTTCTCAGGAGGAAAAGAGGAAGATGAAGGAGGAGATTGAAAGGAGGAGAGCGGAGGCAGCTGAGAAGAGACAGAAGGTGGAAGACACCATGGACGGGGAGGGCAGACCCTTCAAGTGTGTCAGCCCTCGAGGCTCCTCTCTGAAGGTCAGTCCGCCATTATTACCCCCCCCACACCTCTGCCCCGCGTCCAGCAGGAGAGTGTCTGTGCAGTTTTATTTGCCAATTGACCGTTAGCTATACCCCGTAGTTATTGTTGCTATATACAGGATATATTTAGTCCTTGCGAAACACTTATGCAGTTTATACTGATAACGATGGCAGATTTAGCACTCCAAATTCTTAATAATTCTTCAAACATTGGGTCAAGGTTCTTTATTTGTCATTTGTCAATTCCAGCAAAGCATCATTGGCAATGAAAATCTAATTTTCCTTCAACTATGCTTATAAAATATGTATATATAAAAGGGGAAGTAAAGTAAAAGCAAAATGATAATCTAAGGCACAAAATAGTGCAGTTAACATATAGGGTTTAAATATAAACATAAGTAACATATAAAATAGTAATGTGGGTCATTCATTTCAGACAATTTAGTCTCCATGGTAACATGATATCATACTAAAAGATAAAAGGCTAAAGCTGCATGTTCCAGGCAAAAAGAAGCATTCTCAGGTGATGATCTGTGTAGAAGACATGACAACAAAGAAACATTGTTCCTGTATTGCATTTAAGAGCTAGTTAGTCCTTGTGTTATAAGTTAGGGAAGGAAAAAATGTAAGATCAGACTGTTATTTAGTTTAAATGTAACCCTGTTTGACTGCTAAACTACCCCACATCAAATAAAGATCAGGACAGTGCTGCTAACGTTAAACCCTACGCTCTGGTTCTAGTAGTATCCAGGACCAGCTTCCACACACTGGGGAAATACTACACAGTGGATGTGCTTGTCGTGAACTATCCTAGACTTGTGTTGCCCTACAAGCTAATGTAGTTAACTAATTAAATGCTTTTTGGCTTTGGAAGTAGCATTCTGTTACTACTGTAGGCTGTAAGCTAGTTAGCCAGACATGCTAATGATTGCAGTTCATGTTAAAGCAGACAAACAGTGTTTGATCCAAAAAAAGACACGAAACTCCAAACTATTTAGAGCTGAGTATTGCTCTTCCAACAGCCTCCTGCACAGCTTCAACATGTGGAGAAATCTAAAGCTTGACAGGCCCTGCCATGCCTAGTTACAGTTGCTAAGCTGTGATTAGACAATCGCTGCTCGAGGAAGGGCTTTAGCAAGCGCTCAATTAATCAGCCAGTTTTTCATAAACACAGATATTATACTTTAAACAATTGGAACTATAAAACACATTGCCAGTGTTTTCTTTTTTTCTGTCTGTATTTGCATCCCGTCCAGTACAGTTGTCAGCATAATGGAGTCAATATAATGGTTCTCCAAAACCAGCAAATCCCACTCATCCGGCTGTGCAGCAAAGCTCAAGCTAAACATTCAAAGTATTTGGAGAGATTAAGTGCCAGATGACCCTCATCTGGCCTTCTCACCTCCTTTAGCTCTCTGCATGAAGTGTTATCTGACTGAGATGAAGGTGTTCGGAATAGAAAGAGGAAGCGAAACGTGAAAAAAGTCAGCTGCTGGCAAGTCTCAATGTCTTAACTTGTCTACAACCTGTTTGTCACAAGAAACAACACACTAGGAAAAAAGCCGCCTGAATTGAACCCAGTGCGTGTCCCCCCGCACCCCACCTCCCCACCTCACCCAAAGATAAATGTTTGTCACGGCGAAGGAACGTTTAATCAACTCAAATGTGAATAAATGTTTCCAGTGTTGCCAAAAGCCAACTCCCACACGCTGAAAATCGAGGGGGATTTTCAGCCAGTGGAGAAAATCTAATTAGTGACAGTTAGCAGTAATATCCATCTGGCCCGTCCCGGTGAGACTCCAGACTCCAGGCTGAAAACAGGCCAAAGCAAAAATTCTTATGCTGCAGAAGTTACTTTCTGAAACCTTAACACTTCGTGAGGTTGTATAACTGGATAGTACTCAACGGTGTGGCGGTTTGAAATGATTGTAGGCAACAGAGTTGGATACAACTCAAATGTTTAAAGGCTACTGTATGCACAAAATGCATTTGAAGAATAACAAGTAGCCTCCATACTAGGGTTGGGGGATCGTTTTAACTTTTCGTGATTACCTGCAAGTAGAGTTGTTCCGATACCAATATCGGAAATGCCGGCGAGGATATGCACCGATCCAATATCACGTCATCATATCATTTATCAGCTCATTTACGCTACACAGGAACAACAACAACACGTGTCTCTCGCTACCACGGGTTTACTGTATAAAGAGAAATGGATAAAGCGTTGGAGGCGGGGCCTTGTTCATTCCTATGAGAGTTGCTCAGTGGCACATGGAGCAAAAAAAAAGCTTGACTTCCGAGTATAAATTAACCCAGATCTTCCACATCCATGGGGCCCATAGAGTGCATTTCCTAAAGCCCTCGGTCTGGGGCTCATTCACATGAACGGAGGAAGGAAAATAACTCTGATTTGATGATTTAAATATGGGCTATTCGAGTGTTCATACTGGGGAGTTCATTTATCCAAAAAAAAATCATCTGCTGATTTACAGATGTCTCTTCCCCAATGTAATCCTATGGGAAAAAGTATTTTTGGGCCCAACGGCGATAGACCTGAAAGTTGTAATTCCACCGTTTGGCCACTATGTAAAATTTGTTTCCAAGACCAGCGCACTTCCTGTGGCCTTGCTCACTTGTGTTGGCTCACTTGTTCGCTACTTCCATCATCTGCTCCGGAAAAAAACGATAGCTGCGTCCGAAATCGATGACGGAAGTACAAGTGAGCCGTCTCGCTTCTATCTCATCTCTGTTGAGAGTTGCCCACGCGCAGCACCGACTGAGCAGGTGCTAGCGGAGAGTGTAACGTTAGCCAGAGCTAGCAAAATATCAGTAATTTTTAACACACCAGTATTGGTACCGGCCAATACTAAAGTTCAAGTATTGGAATTGGTATCGAGAAGGATAAAATGGAATCGGAATATCTGTACTCATCAGGCGATGGGAGTAGGAAGGGACGGGAGGAGTTATGTCACAGCCTGCCAGTGAAACCAACACATTCTCATCCCAACTCGTCACATACTGCTCCTTTGTCACACCCCCTTTAGGTTTAGGCAACAAAATCATTTTGTTAGGTTTAGGAGAAAACTACATGGTTGGGCTTAAAACGACTACGCTTGTAACGTGAAAATGAAACTGGCACACGTTCTCAGAGCGTTTACTGTTGCCACAGATGTTTTTACATTGTAGTTAATGGAAAGCCTGGTCATACAGGTGCTAAAGGGTGCCTTGTGCGGCAGTATCAAACGACAATGGCCGCGACAAAGCATCTGTATTTGACGAGAACAGGCTGGTGAAATGCCAACATGGACGATTTAATCATTTTAAGTATGTTATGGAAGAGTAAGTGATAAAGTTGTTATCAGAATTTGATTATTGTAAACTGTTTATGGGTGAATAAACACATTTCTACACACAGTTGTGTGAGCTCTGATCGTACTGGAATCAAGTACTTTGTTTGTTTTTAGGTCAGTTTTGTAAACAATGTTCAACTGTAATTCTCCACCCTGCTGCACTCGCCTCACAGACACGGCTTTACTTTGTGGTGATGTTCACTGTAGGTACAGCTGTGTTCGTGTGTGTGTGTCTGTGGGCTGTTTTACTTGTCATACACTACACACTGTGTTGTGCATGAGTCATTGCTTTGCATGTAATACTTTTTTTTTGTTTATGTGACACTGTATTATGACAGCATAATACAGTTGCATTGTATATTGTCTTCCAACCCAGCTCCTGCAGGTCTTACCAACACTCGGTTTCAATATTGCATGCATGCCATTGAGAACATACGTCATTCTCTTCAACGTCTTTTACCGTTATGTGTCTTTTGCCCGTCATCTGCCATATCATGGCTCCTGCTCCTCTGAAACACAGTGAAATATGCCCAGCTATCAGCAAATCACCTCCCAGTGGAACACACAGTCCCGGGAGCTCGCCCACATGTTATCAGCAGTATACCAGCATAACCCTGCTGCGTGCTCCCTACTGTAGATAAAGTACAGTGTTCTCTGTGAGGGAAGGACAGAGGAACAGAATGAAGGACAGGCTGCTGGGATGCAGGAAAGCGATTAGGGTTAACAGGATTACTGTAACTGCGTTCGGATGGCTACGGCTCTTTAAAACGCGTCTGAGAATGGGGAATTTCCTGTCGGGGAGTATTTTGGGAACTCCCACATTCGGTAGCAGCCGAGCGCAAGGTCCTTCTTTCACAGGGGGAGGAGGAGGGAGCTTTTTCTGCATTTTCTTCTTTTGTCCGTTTAAAGAGTTTTTTTTGTGACGTCTAAGGAACGCATGCGTTGCCCCCTCTTTTTTTTCGTATATCATAAACAATCCTCTGAGATTCCCACAGTCCAACAGCAGATAGGAAAACAACTTGCTGTGTTTTTTCTGTGTGTGTGTGTGTGTGTGTGTGCATGTCTTTCAGAGCATATTGCACACGGAGGGAACAATCACTTACATTGTGTGTTGCTGGTCAGGAGAATTCAGCTTATTGAGCATATGAAGAAAAACAGACAAAATGAGATATCCACGTCTGGTGTAGATCACGCGTGTGTCTCCATATTGACTTCTAAACTCATGTCAGGGATGTGTTTCACACTGAAACTACTCATATTAACAATAAAGACACAATAGAAGCATGGAAATCAAAAGGAAGTTTGGGTTCAACATCTGTTTTAAGGCTACTGAAGGGTGAAGGAATATGTGTTGCAGCGATATATGCATGTGTGGAACATCATTACAATACTTAATAACCTGGAGCTCTCCTTACCTTTGTCAACAGATTGGAGAGAGGGCAGAGTTCCTGAACAAGTCAGCACAGAAGAGGTAAAAACAAACGTTTTTCCCCACTAACAAAGCTTTTAGTGGAGCATGTAAGCCTTGCAGTCCTGTTTTGCTGAATAGAAAAAAATGCAACCCAGAGTTTATTTCCCACTTGGGGTTTTTGCAAGTGTCTTTCTCAAGGCAGTAAAGGTGGTTGACCACACTGTGTATAACATCCAAAAGTGGTCCCATGCTTTTTATGCTAACCATTTGCTTCTGCCCTGCAGCACAGTGAAGGCGGCTCATTCTCCCGTGGTGTCCAAGATAGACAACAGGCTGGAGCAGTACACCTCCGCTGCTCAGGTTAGCACTTCTTTGACTGTAAAATGGCAAAAATATCCCACTTGGGATTATACACATCTGTATATCAAACATAAACAATATAACAAGACGTCCTGCACAAACACAAACCAAAACATCAGTTATAACATATTACATGTGCTCCTATATACTTAAAAATGACGTATATTTACCACGTGTTTTGGGCCTGTCCAAAAGTAAATACAGTTTGGAGTAAGATTTATACAGAATTAGTGACTATATTTGGGATAAAAATTCTTTTAATTGGGATTAACTCATTTTTGGGCTTCCACTCTCCACAATTATTAAAACAAAATTCTTATTTGGAATACTGATTGTAGCTGCTAGAAAAGCAATTACAAAGAAATGGCTTAAACCAGACACCTCATCTATACCAGACTGGTGTGATATCATTAATGGAAAGAATCACCTTTTCCATAAGATCAGGAAACTCAATTTGAATACGTTTGGGAGAAGTGGAAAATAAATGCCCTTCTTTTATTTAAATTTGTGTATTTATTTTATTTATTTATTCTTTCTTTTTCTCAAATGAAAAACACCCCATGTTCCAATTTTGTTTTCAATTTTGTAAAAAAAAATTGGATCATCCTGTAAAAGTAAAGCAAAAGATGACTGTTGTAATGTGATCCCAAATAAAGGGGGAAAAAATTAAAAAGTAAATAAAATAAGACATATATTTATGTGTACATTTCAAATATATCTTAAACCAAATAGCAGAAGATAAAAAAAGAAAGGCTACGAGCCTAATTTAAGTTTATCCTCACAAAAGACCTTTTCCTTTTATTCAAGAAATTGGTCAACTTACTCAGTCTGTGTGCATCTCTCATGTCTAAAAAATAATTTCTTTATTTTTCTTATCTTTCTTCTTCTTTTATTATCTTACAAAAAGTTATTGCATGGTTCCCAGTTAAAATGACAATAGAAAACAAAATCAAGCTGATGTCCCAGCCAGATAACGGGGCTAAGGTCATCCTGGATGTGGCGTCAACATCGTGTGTAAAAGACAGTTGAAATCAGATTTGAGCAAAAAGACTGCAACAAATCTATGAATTCAGACTCCTGAAGTTACAGTTACATATAGAACTGCCATAAATCAATTTCCTGATCTGATTCCTGTCTTGGTATGCAAAAAAAATCTGATTTTGGCTGCTATTCTGGGTCTTAAAGTTGCCCAAAAGTACCCATCCTGTACACTGTACGGAGGAATATGTCACTATACTTATTATTAGCAAGCTCAGTTGTTGTTACTTTTTTAAAGACATGTATCTGAGCTTTGATCAGAACAGCCATGCTTACTATTCACCAATTTAAACCCACCACTTTGTCTCAGCAGAGAGAGAACAAGGAGTCTCGATCCCCTCGCTCCGGAGCGACGGATCTTCCCATGGTCACCGACAGCATTCGAAACATCAAGAGCATGTGGGAGAAAGGCAACGTGTTCGGCACACCTGGAAGTGGCGGGAGCCCATTCAAGGTAAAAGACGAGGTGGTGGAGGATGTGAGGAAGCTGATGAAACTGTGTGACTGGAGCAAAGAGAGAGAGAGAGAGAGAGAGAGAGAGAGAGAGAGAGAGGAAAGAGTCCAATTCACTGGCACTTCCTGCTCAGCCTTGTTGCCGATGACGACCAGGCTTAGCTGACCTTTGACCCTATCTAAACAGGAAGCAGCTGTGATGAAGACAGGCGTGGCGGGTCGCATTAACGACTGGCTGAATAAAACCCCGGAGAGCGGCAAAACGTCAGGAGGAAGGCCAACGGTAGGTCATCGCCGTAGCAACCCCTGTCGCTGCTGGTAGGAAGTACAGTGCATGTAGTGTACAGCTCAGGGCCCTACAGTATATAAAACAACTACGTAGCAGATGTAGCTGTTTTGACCTGTGTTACATATATACATTTGTAGATTTCTATCACTATGTATTAACTTATCAAAGATGTTTTCCTTTAATTCTCAGGATCTAAACATCTACTTTAAAGTCCCCCCAAAAAATCGTAATCACCTTCCTGCTATGAGCGATGGGGTCTGACATGAACACACAAATTTTTAACCATAATATCTCTCTATAACTACATTTATGATCAACTTGACACATGATCTATTACGCAGACTTGTGACAGTTTGAAAAGTTAAAGTTACATCTCCTATCACACAGTTCCTGAGCGTCCGGCTGCGCAACTGCTTCACTCAGAGCATCTGTCAATCTCAGCTGTCAACCATGACGTCTCACCCTCTTTTTATAGCATCAAATAACTAACTAAAGCCAAACTTCTCAGAAAAATAAACACTTGAACATACATCAGCATGATAAGACTAAAATGACAGAAACCATCTTTGACTTTTTATTTTGGCCCATGTCCCATCCACTAACATGGAGGGGGGTTGGATTAATGACCTATACTGCAGCCAGCCACCAGGGGGCGATCGAGATGTTTTGGCTTCACTTTTGGGGAGCTGCAATGTTGTCCATCTTAATATACAGTCTGTGATCATGTCATGCACCCACATCTTCCTTGCTCTAGGGCTGTCAGATTGAGCGGTGACAAGCTCATCCAGTCAAAATATATGAGGACATGCGTCCTCCGGTTGGTGTTCGTGGTGAAAAATGAATGTAAAACAAATAAATAGTAGCCCAAACAGATAATAGAAAGTAAAGGGATGATGCTAGTCTATCATATGATGGCGGTTAGAGCGGTGATATGTTGTCAGGATATTGTTTTCATAGAAACAAAAAGCCACGTGCAGCATTTTGCTTCATCCCAGTGTCCTGCCAGCACTTTTCTGCCAGAGAAAAATGCTGTATGGACACACACCCTTATGTATTTTCTGTGCTCTTCTTGAAGTGGGCGTTGGAACAATGTGATGTCACATCTAATCAAATCACACCCACGCAGTCCTGAAGAATCAGATTACTATCTGAGTTTTGTTGTGTTTAACTTAGAGATAATATCTAAGGTGTTTTTTAATTATTAATATTATCTTATTTAATCATGAATGTTAAATGTTACAGAGAACTTGTAGTTGGAGTAGAGACAGAACTTGACCCATTAATGCAACATTTACTTTTTAAAAGCTCACTATTATTATTATTATTATTATTATTTGCCTTAAGGAGTCAGTAGTCAGTTGTGCATGGAAACAGTGATCCTTTAACATCTGAGCTGCATTAATTCCATCAAACACTCATAATAAACTGCAGTACTCTCACTCTTATATCAGCCCTGCGGTATTGTTATTAGTATAATTATATAGTTATGTCATAATTACTGCTGGTCATACAGTAGATGTTTTTATAATCATTCTCAAATGCTGCAGTGGAGCAGGTCAGGTTGAGATAATATCTGTCTGGCACCACCTGGTGGCCACAAAGAATATAACCCATGAAGTTGTCTGCGCTTGTTATACAGTCCACTCTCACATCTGTCATAATACACATATACAGTGTATGTTGGTATTGTAGACTTGGCATCAGTTTGGTATACAGTGTCACTTAAGCATTTTATCTTAAGCTTATCATAAGCTTTGCTAGCAGACTGGGTTTTCTTTTTCCCTGTCCTGCTCATGTTTTATGGCTCCATGCCAGCGTATCATGCCTCTCTTCACTCATATTTCACCCAAATATTTATGTTAGAGCTTTCCGTGTCTGGGATTATGGCTCGTGCTCAAAAAGGTAACACACAGCAGGAGAGACTGAGGATATGAAAGGAAACTTTGAATACAAGTATAGTGTCCAAAAACTGGAACTCTTTTGCCAAAGCTTCTCGTCCCTGAATTTTACTTTACATTGCGATGGAGCGTCTTGAAAGAGAATCGCCTCGGACTCACAGCGAGAGTGCTATTTTCCACTTCCTCCAGACAAGCACCTCTCTGCTCGACGGCGTCGTGTCAACCTTTGCTCTCGTTCCTCAAGCTCTCTGTCCTCCTCTGTCATTCCTTCTCCTCTACGTCTCAGATACTCTGCCATCGCCCGCAAAATGACAACTATTTTCAAATTGACCTACAAATGCCGGGCACTCTGAACACCACTGATATATATATGATGCTTTATCTTTAGTCTCTCGCTTTCTGTCTCTCTCCGACAGGACCTGAAGCCTGTTGACGTCACCAACAAGAGGAGTCTATGGGAAAACAAAGGTGCCTCTCCGACCAAGGTAGCTGTTATTCATTTCAAATGATCAAGTATAATCTCAGTATCACGATGAGGAATTTGTATGGCGATCAGAGCACCGGTCTCAACCATTGGGGAAAATCAAAGTGAGCATCCAGATGAAGTTTTAACTACGCCAAATTGGTTTGTGGTCTTGAAAGGATTTCCCGTGGGTTTTCATAGTTTTTCCAGATGTCAATCATGAGAATGTTAAAGAGATGGTGTATTCAAATAATCTCATGATTTGGACCCTGGTGTTGCAGTAATGAGAGTAACAATCACTTCTGTTTGTTTTTGTTTTAAAGAACTCTCATAGCTAGTTGACCTCACCTTTAAATCTGGAATAAGCCTGGAGAGGTAAAAGGGTTAATTGTTCCACGTTTCTTCAAAGCGCTTGTCACAGAATGACCTCACACTCTGCTGTCACACTGTCACACTTTTTTTGCTCTGTGTTGTTGGTAAAGCTGTGCTCTGTTCTGCTGTGGTTGGACACTACTGCTTCATTTGATCATAATGATAATATTTGAAGAGTTTCGCCCCACGGTTAGGTATTTATGATTCGACAAATAGGGGTGGGAATCACCGGAGGTTCCACGATTCCATATTATCACGATACTTAAGTCACGATACGATCTTACTGTGATTTTAAACATTTCGCGAGTCTTGTGATAAGATATATTACCATTTATTACCTTTTTTCATTGCAAATTGTGCAGTTTGTCAACATCTGTTTTATCTTTTAAGACACAGTTTTTACTCTGTTCATCTCAGAGTTTTCATTGACATATCTTGAGGTCAGAGGTCAAGGGACCTCTTTGAAAATGCCAGTTTTTCCTCGCCATAATTTAGCGTAACTTTAGAGCGTTATTTAGCATTCCTTAGGTTTAGTTTCATATGTTATCAGTATCGTCGTTCCAGCTTTGGGCCGTCAGATTGTCCAGAGGTTAATAGTTTATATAATGAAAGCATCACCCCCTTATTGACAAATGTGTGGTTTTGGCATACTCTCTCCCTGACTGTTCAAGTCCCTTCACACACAAGCTCATTTTAGTGGATGTAATTATTTGCATTTTGTAAATATTGAGCAATAATTGCTTTCCAAAAATGCACATTTAGAAGTGGAAACTTGTAAAGCCCGTGTGCCAAATGTTCTAAGTGGTGTAAAATAAAAGGAACAAAGAGAACGTATCAGCGAAGCCACAGTAAAAGCCAATTTTAAAAGCATTACGCCGCCGACTCCATTAACACCCATAACTTGTTAAAGCCGACTCAACAAAATCCAGAAGATTACAGTTCAGTGCGTCGTAAAAAGAAAAAACCTTTAACAGTGCGCCTGTTGTCCAACTGCGGGCTGAATGCTTTTCACAAATGGCCGTATCACATCACCGCTCCTTCTTCTGACAGCCACAAATCACCGCTCTCAGTTCAACTTCACTTGACTTTATATTGCCCTAATGGAGGAACTGTTTACAGCGTTCTTTACAAGTGTGACGCCTTGCTGAGTTGCTTCGATGGCAGTTTGACATTATTGAATCACTTTTATCACCTCTCATTTTCAAACAAGTCTGACTAAAGCTGACATGAATAAATTGTCTTATCTGTATTTATATACATAGATAAAGCTGTGTTTGTAGAGGTGCTTAGTAGAAGTGAAACACACATATTTAAAAAAGACAAAGATGTCCTACCTACCCACTTACTTTAGGATAAACCTTCCTTCCTTCCTTCCTTCCTTCCTACCATGGTAGTAGTGTGTTCCTGCAGCCAGCAGCTGCAGTGCAGACCGGAGGCTGTGGTCTGCCACAGTGAGTAGCTGGGTTGGAGGGCACCAGGCGGTGGTCTGCACTGACGTAAAGAGGGCCCTGGACAGGAAAGGTAGCGGTTAGGGACCTTGTCATTAGCTAACCATGCTATGCTGTGATGTCAGGGAAGGTAAGATGAGCAGGATAACGAGCGGTGAGGGAGATCTGGATAGATTGAAGGGTCTGTATAGGTGGAAGTGTAGATCAGAAGTGTTTTTCACTGCATTGACTGGAGGCTTTGCTAACTTTCTCTGCCATCTTTGCTGCCGTGTTACCTTCCCGTCTTCATGTCTTGCAGGTGGCAGGCAGAGGGGAGACCAAATCAGTCGCCAACGGTGAGTTTTTTACACGGCGCCAGGAGCGTGAGCTTTTAACTGCAGCGCTTGTGAATGTATGTGCAAGAAAAACACACTGTTGGGCAGGCATGTTGACATGGATGAACTTTTCAAAACCTCTGACATGCTGCCTTGTTCTTAGCTTGGCCATAGTGCATTTTTTTGATTTTTTCAAATTGGTTTTAGAAACCAAAGGTTCGGGGGTTTTCTCAACCCATAGAAAGTAATAAAAACATGGAAATGACCAAAATGAGTTGCGACATTTTAACCAGAAAGTAACAATGTGCTTTTATAAGCATGGAGGCAGCCTGCTTGCTGACAATACACCAGCTAAGCTTAAAGGGAAGCAAGACCGTCAGATTGAAGAACAAGATCCCACCGATATATGACTTTTAAGTATTATCTCAATATTTTTCGGTTATATCGCGATGTATATCTCACTATCTTCATATTTTCTTTAAAATAACATATCTGTTAGATTTAACACTTTGAAGCATATGATCATACCAGCGTAATTATTCTAGCAAATGAATCAGAACACTCACATTCTTATTAAGTTTGACTAAATTATTCACACAATAGAACTTCAATTTTTCTCCGAAATACAGTTTGAAGTTGGTAGTTTTTAAAATGATCATTTATTTGATTTATTATTTTATATTTATTCTGTTATTTATCATTATTATTATTATTATTATATTATGTATATACAGTATATATTTAAGTGTATTTCTTTATTTATTATTGACTGACTGACTTATTGAATTTATGTGAAAATGTTTTTATCACATTCACCGGAAGATCACACTTTTATTTTGAAGCCAGCTCTTACTGTACTGCCTGGTATATACACATACTGCACATACTGGGCTAGTTTGACCCTCGTTTTCAAGGTGGAGGCTGGCGTCTTCTCTCACCTTTTCCGACCTCAGCACGTATAAACGCGCTTCACTTCTTCTGCGGACTCTTTCCCTGTTCCCTGCTTCCCTCCAGATATAAAAACGCACACCGCATACGCACAACCATGCTCATAAAACCACACTCACTCGCCCAGGAGAGTGTGTCTGTGAGAGGGAGAGAGCTGCAGGAGGGCGGCTTAAAAAATTGATGTCACCGTTAATATTTGTACTCGATGTTCGCGATGTAGTCATTTACTACATGCCACGTAGAACAAGCCGCAATACATTAAGTATATCCGATATATCGTCCATCCCTAGTCTCAACCCATCAGTACAAGTAGCTAGTGCAGCGAAAAAGCCTCACTGGCTTCCCACCAGAGAATCATTTCCAATTGTGTTTATTTATTGGGATAAATGTCCCAGCACTTTTGCAAGATGTTATTTTCTTTCAGCGACTAGAGGCGCGACCTTCTCGTTAAGTGTGTCATCTTGTCACCGGCTCTTTGATTTATACGACACCATGTGTCACAAAACCAATAACTGACCCCTATCATAGCCTCCCCTGCAGTCCTTTTCAGTTTGCCGTTTGGCCTTTAGCACCACGGCGTTTTAGGATGCCACTTAGACATTGCTTGCTATTTTAAAATCCGATCTGAGTGCTGCCTCCTCCTCTCTTTGTTCTCCCAGCGGGCAGAAGAGGGCTTTTGGCCTTGAGGGATTCTGAACATGTCTTCATAATGTGTTGGTCGTTCAAGCGCACAGCATCACACACATAAATACACGACAATTTCACCTCTGTAAACCCACTCAGCAGCCATCTCGACGCCACTCAGCTTTTCCACTCGTGTGCACGTCCACTTGTGCCGCTCAGACCGGTCCTGCCTCTCGTGTTGGAGTGTTCCCGCCGCGCGGGTTTGTCACATTAATAGCTGGTATGTTGGAGATTAGCACACCATCACAGTGTGACTCAGAGGATGACAGAGGCTTTGTATAGATCGTGTATTTCTTGCGACCTTACAGACATTTGACACCACACTGGACCACATGCGAGTTAGCAGCCTCACACTCTCCACATGCTTGGCTCTAATAGAGAGCTTATAAAATAATGTTCGCCATTTTGGAAATTTAAATCTGTGGCTGTATTGAATCTAGAGCGATCACTTTCAAGTGAGAATTTGTTGGCCTCTTAATTCAAAATCAATTATAGCAGTTTGTAAAATGGTTAACAGATAGACTGACGTCGCCAAGCTGCTAGCATGGATAAAAGCATGTGGACATAGTGTCTGTGGTGTCACCCAATGGATATTTACAAGTCTGATTTTGGGTTTACCACCATTTTGTCTGTCTCTTAGAGCCAGCAAATCTAACTTTGAGCAAGTTTTTGAGTGGAGTCTGGGTGAAGCTAAAGTGGGGCAAGCAAGCAGCAACCAACACCATCTTGTAGATCTGTCAATCAAACATTAACACCACAAAAATACACCTCTCAAAGTTGTTGTCTTTCTAATAGAATAGCAATTTTAAGAATTTTGACCCAGAAACAAAAGCAGTAAAATATTTCCTTGTTTAAAAATAATTGAGAAGAGCTGAGGGTCTTTTCTATTAAGTTTGATACAGTTGAAGTTTTATTAAAGAGCCAGTGTGTAGGATTTAGAGGGATTTATTGGCAGAAATGGAATATAATATCCATAACAATGTTTTCATTAGTGTATAATCACCTGAAACTAAGACTTATAGTGTTTTTGTTAGCTTAGAATGAGGCCTTCATATCTACATAGGGAGCGGGTCCTCTTCACGAAGTCCACCATGTTTCTACAGTAGCCCAGAATGGACAAACCAAACCCTGATTCTAGAGAGAGCCTTTCACGTTTTTACGTTGCTTAAAGGCCACCGTATTTCTCCGACACGCTTGTGAAACTGCGGTAACGTGAGCCACAGAGTGTAAAACTGTGGTACCACCAGCTGCCGTCTGACTACCATTGCTGCTAAAGTAGTGTTATTATGGTACGGATGCGAGGCAAAGGGGGTTCTCAGTTGGTTGCAATTTGCAACCACACCACTAGATTCCACCAATTCCTACATACTGTCCCTTTAAAGCAAGCATCAAGTGGCCTTTGAACTGCGCATTGACTGCACTTAACTGCATGTGGTGTTTGCTGCTTGGTTTAACCCTCTGTGTCACAAAGTCAGAGTTATTAACCCACACCTGTCTGCAGACTGCTGATGGACTCGTCTTCTGTCTCTCACCAGGTATGGGACACTAATGTCTTGAAGGAGCCACTGCAGCTGGGGACCACGACAATCCAAGACTCTTCCTTTGACTTTGTCTTAAGAACCAAATAATGATCACACTCCCAAGAGGGACCCCAAGAAAAACGGAGGGACAGGAGAGACGCTGTCCAGAGCACTGTACCGAAACTGCATCATATTTTTTTGTACGGTTGCCACGTATAGTGCCTTTGCACAATGATTTTTTTGCTTTCTAAAAGAAACAAAATGCTGTGAAATTTGGACATTTGTAATTACTATTTCTAATTACTTTATACAAATCCTGCCAGGAAGAAAAAAAACAAATTAAATTTAGATTTATCTGTTGTATTCCATGCCGACAGTTTTGATAGAGACGGAGTAGAAGAGTTAAAAGTTTCCACATTCCAAAGAGATGGGTGAAATCAGTTCTCTCCCTCATACAGTACTTTTTCCATCTCTTTTTTAATTTATATTTAAAGCAAAAGCTTCACACATTGCTATTTTATTCAACGTTCACCAGTTCAGGATAGAATTATAAGCACTTCTAGAATTTAGCGGATTTCACTTTTATTATGTCTTACCAATAGTGCAGCAATGGTCTGAGTAATATATGTTAGCACATGTGATGTTTTGAATATCATACTGTATCTTATATAACATCTTTATACTCATAACGAAAGGTATTTTTGCTTTTTTTTGTATCCAGAAACTATTCACCAACAGGCAGTTAATTTCGGTGGTGATAGGAGTGTTGAATATTCAGAAGGCCATTATGACTTTTATTATCCTTCATGTCATTTTATTTATGTTTTAATGTGTTTTGTCCTTTTTCTATTTCTAGCTGTTTTTGTAGCTTTTGTACCTGTTGGATCACTTTAAAATCTTCAGACATTCCTCTTAAAAACGCAGGTGCACAAGGTGCCTTCGCTGTAGGTTTTACAATGTAGGAAATCGGCAAACCAGCAAAATCTACCTTAACTTCTACTAACTACTAACTTCTTTATTGCCTCTATGCACACTCTTATGCTCAGCGATCATTTTTCTAATTGAGGGCATACAAAGTAAAGTCAGGGTGCCTAAGCATATAGCAAGATACTAGTACAATACAAGGATATTTACCACTATGTATGTCTTCTGGCCTTATGATTGCAACAAAAACATTTATGACAGCTGAGGTACACAGTACATGATAACCTCAAAGCAACTCAGTATGATATTAAGACTTGTGTTTTTCATGTTTATTTTTCACTGACGTGGTCTTAAGTAGCACATTCCCTTTCATAGTCTTTGCGCGGCACAAGCTTTGATAACATAATAAACGGTTTGCCGGGGCATTAAATTGATCAATGTCACTGCTCAATAGTCTGACAATCACATTCCATGGCTCCTAAAAAGAGCAGGGGAGCTTGACCAAAATATTTTTTAAGCGTGATTTAATGTGACATTTATGTTTTTTTTTTAATACAGTGGTTTCATAATGCTTTTTTTTTACAACCTTGTGTCCATTTTATGTTTTTTTAAAGTTCTTCCATGTTTAACCAGACACTTGTTTGTGTAGTGCAAAGCCTATGCAAAACACACTATCTGTAGCCTCTCTAAACACTCCCAATGTCATACAAGTGGGCCGTTTCCAACTGGATGAATGTTTTAAACATTGTATGCTTCACTCAACAACAGCAATAAAGACATTGAGGTATTCCACATTGTTAAGTTTCCTTCCATGTCTCCATTATTCTGCTATGGGCCACATTGTATACTCCATATACCCATTGTAGCGGCACAGGGTGTTGAAGCAGATGTCTTGAGCCATGATACTGACAAAATGTAGTAAAAGGTGAACGAACAAGTTTATAATTTTCCTTTAACCTCCAATCAGTTGATGAAAATACATAAAAACAATTTCTTTTTATCTTCTATTTATCTTTCACTATGCCATTTTAGTTTTGTTTTTCACTCCTTCATTTTCCGATGTTTTTCCTGCACAACATTTCCAATTTCCCTAGTGCTAGTATAACTGAAAACACCAGTGGTGGAAGAAGTATTCGGATTCTTTACTTCAGTAAAAGTACTGATACCACACCGTGAAAATACTCCACTACAAGTAAAAGTCCTGCATGCAAAACCTGTAAAAGTATTTAGGTATCATCGTCAAAATGTATTTAAAGTATAAAGAGTAAAAGTACTCATTATGCAGTAAAAAATTGTGCTTTTAGATGTTTTACTACAGAAAGTGTATGAAAACCTGTGACCTAAATAGTCATACAGTCTGTCATCATGTTACTTATGGATAGATTTGTAGTGAAAATAAATGATTACCCTTTTTACTGGGGACCCCCTGGAACCCTCTCAAGGACCCCTGAGGTCCCCCACATTGAAAACCACTGGTTTAATCTACACCAATACATCATGTTCTATAAAATCACATGTTTGTAGCATCACTGTCCTGTGAGAACCACGCAGCTCTAAAAAGTAAAATTTTTATGGTGTCAGAAAAAAAGCTGTTTTCAGTTTTGTTACCAGCTGATACAAGCAGTTTTTTAAATACATTATTTATCTTAAGAAGGACAATTTTCATAGTAAAAATCAACACATCTGGAGATATATGTTTTTCACTGGACAGTAAGGGGATGAAAAAATGTAATCTGAAAAATAACTAAATCTGTCAGATAAATGTAGTGAAGTAAAAAGTACAATATTTGTAGTGGAGTAGAAGTATAAAATAATACAAAATGGAAATAATCTAGTAAAGTGCTCGTACCTCAAATGTGTATTAAAGTACAGTTCTTGAGTAAATATACTTAGTTACATTCCACCACTGGGAAACACTGGTGGATAAACACACTGGCGGAGCCCTACCTGCTAGCATCAGGAAAAGAGGTGGTTTTAGAGGGGCAGAGTAATTTAGAAATGAATATCATTTTATAATTCTATAATACTGCGGTTATTTATCATCATTCTACAAATTAAGGTCTCTGGCTGATAGAATATTTTTAATGGTGTTTGGCTTAAGAGGTCGCTACTGGTAATGTTAGTGACTCCATTGAGGGTGGGGAAACAATACTATGCATACAGGTCTTAATCACACATTATATAGAATAGGCAAGTACCCAACTGGGAAATGCACATATTGTAATCAACCAGAAACTGTCGAACATGTACTGATATACTGGTCTACAGCAGATAACATATACTGTGAAATTATTCCGTTTTTAAGAGAAACTGATTTAGTTAAACGAATCTAGAGTTTTCATCATCATCATCATTATTATTATTATTATTATTATTATTATTATTATTATTGTTATTATTCATTTTATTTTTTATTATTATATTTTTTTTCATTTTAATTTATTTCGTTTCTGCACAAGCTCCTGTTCCACACTCCAGTCCAGATGGTGGCAGTAATGCACCTCTAAGATGGTTTGCCAACGAAGAATGATACCAGGTGGTGCTGGTTGTGGCTAATCACCTGTGTGCCAGGTAGTCGTTGGCTGCAGGCTTGTTGTAGGAAGAGGCCCGGTAATCGCGGTCAACATGAACAACAATGTGGATAATCTTCTACTGCAAACAAGTGAAAGTCTGCCTTTTGGAGAAGAATTTGAGATTAAACCCGTCAGTGCGCACCAGCGGCGGGATGTTGTAATAACCCAAACTACTGATGAAATAAAGCAGATTTAACTCGCAGTGGTTCTCCAGGTAAACATGGCGTCTAGCTGCTGGTTTATCACATCAGATGGCGTTTATCTTCTGATGTGTGTTCGTCGGAGGGGACGATTATATGGTGGTGAAGTAGTTAACCATTAGAGAAGGCCTTCGTGGAGCGTGGACGGTTAGGTTTGCTTTTATATAAAAAATATTTAATGATCGATAAATGGAAGGTTTTTGGAGCAAGAACTACTATGACAGCGGAGCTGAGCATTACACTGAGGTATGTATGTATGTATGTATGGGAAATGGTGCTTTATGTAAAATTGTAGAATTGTGTTATTTACTGGTTGCGCATCATCTGTCCAAGTTGGTTAATGTTATTTGACCCACAAGTTTTCCACCACTAAGATTAGCCAGCTAGCTAACTGGCTAGCTAATTGGTTAGTTAACTAGATAGCTGGCTAACTGGTTAGTTAACTAGCTGGCTAGCTAACTGGCTAGCTAACTGGTTAGCTAACTGGTTAGTTAACTAGCTGGCTAGCTAACTGGCTAGCTAACTGGTTAGCTAACTGGTTAGTTAACTAGCTGGCTAGCTAACTGGCTAGCTAACTGGTTAGCTAACTGGTTAGTTAACTAGCTGGCTAGCTAACTGGCTAGCTAACTGGTTAGCTAACTGGTTAGTTAACTAGCTGGCTAGCTAACTGTCTAGCTAAATCGTGTAATATCAACCATACATTTAAAAGGACAGAGTCAAGTCCTCTGCTGCCTTCAAGTGCTGTCAGAAATATTGCAATAAGCTTGAATGAAGGATGTTATCATAATCAAGGTATGGTTGACGGTTGATGGTAAAAGTAGGGCATTAATTATTTTTGTTAAACTGTGTTGCATACCTCTTCTACTGTATATACTCTATATTAAGCACAAAGCAGCTCTGTGCTGTGTCAATTCTCAAAAGAAACAACAGCAATGAACCAGACATGCTTCACAAGATCTGTTTTTATCTCCTGCCCAATAACACTGAGCTGGAACAAGTTGTATTTCTTATGTCTGGCCTCGACCGTTGTTGATTACGAGGAGCACTTGAAGGCAGCAATCCTCCACAGGTGTAACTCATCTTCTGCCTCCAACAATAGAAGTGACAGCATTAGCCAGTCATAGAAGAGATATGTGGTCACATGATGGACATGGCTGTATTAAGTGTGCTTTTTTGGATGGGGGGGAGGATGATGATTGAACTTGTCTCTGTCTGGATGTGAAAGAATCAGACCTGAATTTGCTGCTAATCCCATCTCTTCCTCAGGGATATACAGGAGGTAAGATCTGAGCGTGACCTCTGGGTGCATGACAGCAAAATGGTCAATGAAAATGTGTTTGAATTGGCTTTAATACAGTTCATATTTTGTTAATGGAACTGAAGAGTCAATAAATTTGAGAAACAAATACATAAACCTCCTCAGCATGATCTAACAACTAGCTGCTACTCCTACACAGTCATGAATGCTGAATTAAATTGGCTCAGATGTTGGCTAAGTAGACTCTTTAAAGATTTTATGATGACTTTTCTATTGATGTGTTCTGATCTGAGCACGGTGCGTATGCTGGTGAAGAAGGTGCTAAGCCCGCTCCTGAGACTGCCGTATTGGTAGCATGCTTTGGGCTTTGACTTAATGCTGCCTAATGCCAAAACCAGCGCCCGCAACATTCCTGCCGCTGTCAGACTGTGTGTTATTTCACAGTTCCAGCCAGACGGGGACTGACCGCATGCGTTAATGCAAACACACGTTTAATACCCCAGCCATGACAACCCTCATACACTGTGAATTCTTTCTGGTTTCCAGTCGGTGCTTTTCTTCAAACAGATGGTATTCTTCGGTTTCCCCTTGTCTATCTTTCTCCTCACTTCCCCGTCCTTTTGACGTCAGCTGCTCAATCTGATGACCCGAGTAACAGCCACACAGGGACTCCAGGCTCCACAGTGTTTGAATTTGAGCTGATATGTAACAGAATTTAAACAGAAGCATGACTTTGGACAGTAACCATATACAGTGAAGGTGTGAATATGGCATGCAGAGATTGAATGTGCAGCTGGCCCTTTGAAACGACTTGGAAAGAAAGAACAGGACCATAGCCAGGCAGGAGGAGGAGGAGGAGGGAGGGTGGTGCTGGGGGTGTGAAGCTAATTTTCTACAATCCAGCATCACATATATATATATATATATATATTTATATTTATATATATATATGTATATGTATATGTGTATATATATATGTATATATGTGTATGTATATATATGTGTATATATGTATATATATATACATATATATATATATATATGTGTATATATATATATATACACATATATATATATACATATATACATATACATACATACATATATATATATACACATATACATATATATATACATATATACATATATATATATATATCAAATAAGTCACTATTGTTAAATGTGGGATGAACTTGTTTATGATGAGGAATATATTTAAGAAGCAAGACCGACTCGTGAGATGTTAAAAAAAAACGTTCCCCAACCAGCAGCTGACCAAACCGCAACGACAAAAATAGCCCGTCTGGATGCGCATCCCAGCTCATTGATTTACTGTGAGTACGGTGAGGTGAGCCAAACCCATTGTCTGGAGGAGTAGCTCCACACCTGTTCCAAAGCACACTTTATTATTCTTAAAAATAGACCCTCGCTCTCCCCCCTCTGCTCAGCCTACTCACACAGGTTTTTATGATCTGCTGATTTATAAGCCTGTGGAAAAAAACATAGTCCAAGGGTTGTTCTGACATGTAACCAAAGCCTTATTCAATCCATCCCTGTAACTTTGACCTTGACCCCAAACACCCCAATGCTTTTTTAATTTAAGGAAGTTCTTCTCAGACAGATACTGTATGTAATGCATATGAACTTACAGTATTTCTTTAATTTTCTTGATATTATGTGTCACTTTTTGTTATTTAAGGGGTACTCAAGCGACTTGGCATTGCACTTTCATTAAGTTGGCAGACTTGTGAAAGCAGATTAAAGGAATAGTTTGACACTTTAGGGAAATATGCTTATTGGCTTTCTTGCGGAGAGTTTGACGAGAGAATTGATACCACTCTTGTCTCTGTCTGTTGAATATGAAGGTATAGCCAGGAATTAGTGGTTAGCTTAGCATAGAGACTGAAAACAGGCAGAAACAACTAGCCTGGCTCTATCTAAAGGTAAAAAATACCACCTACCAGCTCCCTGATTAACATGTTATATCTTGCTTGTTTAATCCTTGCAAAAATTGAAGCGTAAAAACGACAAGTGGTGGTTTTACGGCGGTTTATGTGCTGGACTATTTCCTGTGCGGGAGTAGTGACTTCCTGCGAATTTCCCACAATATCAAGGTCAGAAGCAGAGATATCCTGACTTTTAGTCCCAAAAATGCTGGTTCCTGCATTCCCCATAATGCAAGTCAATGGGTTCTCTCATTAGACATCATCAGTGTTATTTTTTCCGACCTTAGAAAACTCCTCCAGAGCCACAGAGGACGTTATACCACTGTTTCTATAGGTCGAGTAGGACTCCTCGTGACAAGTAAACTGGTCTTAATGTGTAAAATTGGTGGAATGCCCTTTAAGTACGTGTGTCTAGAGGCTTTTTGAAATTGTTTTTCTTTTAAAAGAATAATAAGCTGTTACTCATGAATATCAGACTAAATCATACTTGTTGTGATGGACATTTCTTGCAGCGGACCACTTCAAAACCTTTTGAGCACCTGGAAAATTGTTTACGAGTGTACATATCTGAGCCAATATGATACGCGTAGCTTCAGATGCGCGAGCTGGTCCCTGAAGGACTCGTGCAGTCCTGATAGTTTCAGTGCTGTTCAGACTCTAGTCAGCTGCCTGCAGCCTTGATCATTGCCAAGAGGAAATGGCTGAGGATTAGGCCTGGAGCTGTTTAAAGCCCTGCGCCTCTGCTTTCAGTGCCCACGGTGGAATCATTTCAAATTCTACAATTGCTCCAATCTCTCAGCATGTCGCCAAGGTTTTTTTTGTGTGTGTGTAGTGGGTTTTGGTTTAGTTGTTTGCACAAGTGATAAAAGCATTGAAAGGAGAAGAAAAGAAGAGAGATACAAACCATCTGTCCGAGGAAAAGAAATCTCAGGGGCTTGTAAAAACATTACAGTCGATAAGACAAAGGGGAAAATATCAAGAGGACAAAACAACAATACAAATCACAGCAAGAAAAACATGAAAATACAAAAACCAGCCCAAATGATATTGAGCCCAAGAGAATTGAGTGTGTTATGTGTGTGTGTGGGTGAGTGTCTGTCAGACAGCTGCATTAAAACTCCATTATTATCTCAAAACAAGGAAATTCATTAAAAATGCATCTTGTCCTCTGTGCGGTGAATTGAAGTGGTGATTCTTGATGTGTTGATGCGTTGTGTCTGCTTTCCTCTTCGATGCAGGTAATTGGAATCCAAGATGTCCGGAGAAGAGGGAGAAATAGTAGTCGAGGAGATACCGTGAGTACCTTGATTGCGTTCTAGTAGCGTCTCCAGTGCTTTAAATTAAATCAAAAGACAGATCTGAGCTGATTTCGACCAATCGCTCCTAAAGTTCACATCCTTCACTTCTTTTCCTTTTTTCAGGGAGGAAGGTAAGCAACCATTTGAGAGCATTCACTGTGTTTTTCAAAGCAAAATGCCACTTTCAAGCTTCTGTTGCGAGACGTAGCTGACCTTATTATGTCTGCTCAGAGGAAGAAAGCCAGCAAGAGCAAGGTAAAGGCTTCTGCACGGCTTCATGTGTGTACCGTCTTGTTTCCGGTGTGTCTGCCGCTGTTAAGTGTCTGCTGTCAAGCCATAGCAAGCTGGTTGAGTGGGTTTGATTTTATTGGTGCAATATAACAAAACAAAGAGTTAAACAATGATGCATGTGTCAGAACGTACAGACATTAAGACAGGACAGCAAAGCA
>CAKAOI010052445.1:870-27275 GCA_916701655.1 Sebastiscus albofasciatus
GACATTTGATGGATTTACAGTGCAACACACACACACACACACACACACACACACACACACACACACACACACACACACTAGTTTCCCTCGCCTCTGGTATGGAAAAGTAAATTCTGACCCGTGGCTTGCTAATATCTCTCTTTATGACATCAACAGAGGAGCAAACATGTTCTCGGCGGGAAGTTAATTACTCGTTACAGTCAGGGTCTAATAAAAAGACGAGCCGATATGGTGTGACACCTGAAGCCATTATCCCCCACCCACGCACACCCACACACACTACAGCCACACAGTTTAGTCACTGTCCAGGAGGTCTCTGTCACCTCTGCAATAACACTATCCCAGGGGTGTCAACTGACTTAATTAAAAAAGTACACGCATACACACATAAGCGTCTCTGTACACAAACACTCACACACACACAGACACACATTTAATTAGGTTCACCTACATCAGCTCAGAAACACACGTTTGGGGCTGGTGGATTTAATTTTCCTAACAGCATTTGGATATCAGCTCTTCAAAGCTGTATTTGAGTAACAAAGATGGGCGAGGAAGTGTGTGTGTGTGTGTGTCTCGGTTGAACTTAACAGCTTAACAGAATTCAGTGAAATGAGGTGAAACTGATCAGTTTTCGGTGCAGATTGAGTCTTCATGTGGCCATTTATCAAGCACTTATATTTTGGCTCATACCTCAGCTCTTGACCTGCCTTTCACGCTTCTCTTGCACGTATAAAACTTGAGTGATGATTGTCATTACAGCAACACGATGGCGCTATTTAGACAAATCTATAGCACATGGTCTAAAATACATAGGGCGTGGCCAACTCCACGTTTGCTTGTTAAGTGGCGCATAATCTGGGCGCAAAGTAAGGTGCAAAGGTGTTGTATTTAGTCTCTTAATTAATCATGGGTGTGTTTTGTACGAAACAGGAATTAAACCAATCAGAGTTTCATCTCCCTTTAAAAGTCAGGTGCGCCTGCACATTGGGCGCATTGCTATTTAAGAGGCGGATTCGGCAAATTGGAGAAGTGAGCTGTTTTCTGCTGAGGAAACGGATCTGCTCGTGTGCAAAGTGGAAGTGTGCGAGCTGATGCATGTGGTGCTCAATGAGTGGACTCTCTCCAGAAAAGAAAATGCACCGGTAACCTATTTAACCTATTTTACAAGCGGCACAGGAGGGGATGGAGTAAATTCACATGATAATAAGCATTAGGCTAAATATGATTAACATGTATTTGTAATTAAAGAAAACTGTACTGCTTTCTGATGCAACCCACGGGGGAATGGGACCGGCTGAGCAGAATCCTCCAGAGATGCATTACGTACGGGCTTGCAGCCGGAGAGGCGGTGCGTAACGCACGGATCCATCAGCCTCAAAATGCCGCCGTTTGGGGGGGGGTGGCCCTCAAACTTTGATGTAACCTACGTGTACAATCGCACACACAGAGGGATGATGAGAGGAGACGCCACAGAGGCGTGTGTGTGTGCACCGTGATCTCTCTGGTCACGGTGCTGAGAGTGCTGCAGGTTGATCAATACAGAATGCCTGAGAGCCTCACTTCATTATATTCTGAATTGTCACCTGCCACCTGAACTGAGGAGGAGGACCTGCGTCCCTGTGTTTGTAACAAGCAGAGTGCATGCGTGTTGTGAACTGTGTAGACGCATCTTACGATCTGAATAATTCGCCCTGTAGTAGTATTGCTACTTACACAATGTGGGCGCTGGGCGTGTAATGAAAACTGCGGCGGTCTGAAACTAACGATGACAGTTGCGCCGCGGTGTGCACCGGGTGTAAGATTGGGCACAATAAATGTATATTCTATAACTGAGGCCAAAAGTCTGACTCTTGCTTGTACAAAGCTGGGATATATCCAGGAATTAAATGTTCTCCAAAATTTAAATTTGATGTATTTTCGAGATCAAAATGCAGATTTAAAACTGTAAACATGTTCATATGTATATATTTATATAAAAAATAAAGTTAAATGGATTAGAAGAACTGTGCAGCCTGTACAGTAGAGCTGATGTGTCCTCTTCATAGTTCAGTCAGTAGATGAGTCAGAAAGGTGCTCAATCTCTGAGGCAGCTTTTCTCAAAAAATGTCATACAAGAAATCTGTTAAACACTAACATTAGGCCACTTTACATGGACCTTCCTAATGAGAGTTGTTCTTCTTATTTTCCTTTTAATACAATACAAACAACATTGCAAAATTAACTCAATAAAACCCACAAATTGCTATGTAACACTAGAGACGGATCCGGCAAACGCTTTGTGTGTTCCGCCATTTAGCGCCGGTGGTGCTACAACTTCCGTGTCCGTCACATGATGCCATTGTGCTACTTATTTTGTACTGTAATTATCTTGTGCCTTTTCTACCTTTTTTATTTTCTTAAAGCTGACTCGGTGTAAACTGCTCAGAATTCCAATGTACTTAGGTGCAAATGGCAAATAAGACTCTTGAATCTTGAATCTTGAAAAAAAGACTTCTTCTTATAGACTTACATTGGGAAAGAGATGTCTGTAACTCAGTGGATAATTTTTTTTTTTAGGTAAATCAACTTCCCAGTATGAACAATTATATGCTACTAAATACTAAATTGTGACTCCTAAATGCTGTTAATGTCTCTGCATACTGAACACTTTCTTAATGACTCGTTCTTAGTTTTAACTCTGAATAAGCCGCTAAATGACCCAGAGCTAATAACTACTCATTACTTCCTTATTAGGAACATATTAGTCACTCTTTGTGCCCCCGCACATAAAATGGTGAATCATCCAAGCTACTAGGAATGCACCATGAGTCTGTGATTTCTTACCATTACTCACCATTTCTGTGTCTTAAACTGACGTATTGCCAGCTAAGTGGTCATACTTCTTCTCAGTAAGGTCAAGAACAAACTTTATAATACAAGTGAACCAAACACCAACCATATCACTATATGGACTGCATGGGAGAGACAGTGAGGAGGGGGGTACGAATGGAAAAACAAAGGACATCTGATTGGAGATGTTATTCTGAATGGAGGTCCAATAACAAGAAGCAGCAGCACATAATGTCAGGCTAGCTGAGTAGAATCAGACAGATGATCACAGAGGCCTCCTGCTCCAATCAAGGGGCCGAAAACTGCAAAAACAAAAAAAAAACAGCATTACTATTTGTTGCCTGGCAACCTGAATCCATTGAATCTGTTTGTTGTGTGTGTGTGTGTGTGTGTGTGTGTGCGTATGCACATAGCAGGGGGTTTCTGGTGATTTACACCGTATTAACAGAGTCAATCCACTTAGTACTATCATGCACCATCATGTCTTGTGTCTCTGCAGACTCCCATCTGTATGTGTGTGTCTTTAATGAGTAATCTAAAGCTGGCAGGGAGGTTGTCGTGATTTCTACCATTCTGTCAACACTACATGTCTTTTTTAAACCATCTCTCTCTCTCTGTGTGTGTGTGTATGTGTGTGAGTGGGTGGGAGTTCAAAGGCCTGTTGGAGGTTTCAGATTTGGTTTTAAAGTTCAGGGTAGAATAAGGTTGGCAGGCTAGGGTAAGGTTAGGGTTAGGGGTTGGTTTTTGGTTAAGGGTTCCTAGTGGGGTTCTGTTGTGTTGGCCTACAGATATAGACTGTGGGTATGCTAGGAGTTGAGTTAAAAAGGGGTTGGCATAGGGGTTGGTGTGGGCAGGGGAAACAGAAAAGGGAAGGTTAAAAGGGTAGAATACTGGGAACAGGGTTATGTACATGTTTTGGCTTGCCGCGGTAGTCCCCCAGAGTAGACCAATGACCCCATCAGGTCAGTGCTCAATATGTTGGGGCTTGGGTCAATAAATAATTAAATAAATGAAAGAATAATACAACATTTTGAAAATACATCACAACCAAAGACCAGACAAAATCCTAAACTATACCTTGCATAACTGATATATGTGGATGGTCTACGGTAGGGGTTGTAAAGTGCCAAGTGTTACTTATGTAGACATGCAATAAATAGTAAAATAATAAATTCTAAAGTATGCACAATAATGTTGATTAAAATCTTAATAAGTGCTTTTTAGTAACCTTGCGACATTAAACACTATGGCCCCAAAAGTAGAGCGCGGTATTTCTCCATAGACAGGTGGGGGTCCAGGTCCAGTAAATAATAAAACTGAGTAAAATCATGGATAAATAAAGTGCTAAGTAATGGATAAAAAAGTTGTACACAAATAAATAGATTCAAAGATAATAATATTCATTTGACACATCACAAGATAAGCGCAGAATAATGATTTTCAGTAAAGGTCAAACTCTGATGGGTTCATATGAAGGACTACGGTGGCAATGAATTTTCAAGTGAATTGGATAAATAACCATGCAGGCAGATAAAGGGCAGACACAATGAGTTTCCAAAATCTTTATTTGAAGTCTACGGCAGGCTAAACGTTGTACGGGGGTTGTTTGTGATGACAGACCTAGAAGGGAAAGAAAGAATGTCTCTAGGCAGGTCAGTATACTTTTCAAATGTAGGCATATAGCACTAAGGATATTCAATGTGTGCAGCAGCAACAGGCAGGTATTCAAGATAACAGGTGCATGGTTGGGTTGGGTTAAGGTGGTTAAGGTCAGGACAAGAGAGTGGTTAGGTTGAAGCTCGGTGGCTGGTTGGATAAGGAGTGGTTTCTCTACCTACTTCCCAAACCCCCACCCCAAAAATAATACCAGTTTTTTGATGTTTGTGGGTTTTTAATTGATCTTTTTGTGTTACTGCTGTTTACACAGGACTACTTGGCTCAAAAACCTAACTTTGTCTTGACTTTTATTTTGATGTATTGTCTTATAATGGTGACTTTCATATTCTGTTTACTGATCAGGAGGGGGGGGGGGTTCTGAATTAAAGTTGCCATGGCATATTGTGAAAGGGGAGGGGAGGGCCTCCAAAACCGTAACCCCAGGGCCTCGCGTCACATTAAGGTGCCCCTGCTTACGCTTTGTCCGCGCTGGGAACGTCAGGAGCACATGGCGGCTGCGTTGCATGGCGGCTGCGTGAGTCATGCGTCGGGTGTCCACACCAATTGCGTTTCTGCTGCTGCTGTCAGCCCTTTCTTTTCTACATGGAGTTTGCAATTCATAATGGTAATTTGTAAATAATAGTAATAATCCACAATTAAAACTCTGTACTATGTTCATTCATAGAGCTCTCCAAGTCACTGCATGTTCTACAACACTCTCCGGCACATATTTCAGAATAAAAGCCTTGTGTTAAATAATGAAGGTATTCTGTCCACAGAAAAAACGCTTTGGGGCTTTTATTTTTAAATGAAAGCAAGAAGTGTTGATTTAAAAATAAATCTTCACTTTTTTCATCTCTGTGACATATTCTACAGATAGAGACATTGAAACTGTAGTAATGTTGCTGATATGATGTCAATATACGGTCAATAGATCACTTTCACTGTCTGTTATCTCTAGAAGAGATGCAGCTGACACGCGCGTCTCACGCGGACAGTGTGGCTGCTCTAACCTGTTAACACGGATGCCAAAATAAAAAACAACAGGTAACGCAGCCGCCACTCACTCCTGACGTTCCCAGTGTGGACGAGGCTTTACAGGCACTCTGGTGTAGAAGTGCATTGTGCTCAACCCAGCAGTATACAACCCCAAGATCATCTGACTGGCAGGGAAATGAAACGGAGTTAAGCAGGAATTCAATATATTTGTGAATGTCTTTTCTTGATAATCACTTCAAACAGTAAATGGATTATCAATTAATCATTCCCCGCACTGCTTACTGTGTGATATTGTGTGTTAATAAAGCTTCCCTCTTTCTTCTCTTTAGTGGTGTGGCCTTGCCCCAGTAAAAGGGTTTGTGAGTGGATGTGGTGTGTTCATACTCGGCGTGGGTTTAGTTGTTCACACTACTGTGTAACATACCCTACACAAAAAAACTATGTGTGTGTGCTGCAGGCCTGTGCTCTAATAATTAGTCTTGCCATCTGTGTGTCAGAGGGTGGCAGCCATACGCCCTGTCTTGTCCCTGCCTCCAGCTATGAAACTATACAGAGTGATCTGCACCACTGTAGAGGATTGACTCAATGTCACTGCACAGTCAAGTCATTAAGTTTCAAAGTCAGAAAAAACATGAAAAAACATGGTTGGTTCACCAAATAGACATTTTTTTTTTCATTTATTTCTGGCAGTATCTTTCCATGCAGATAGCTTTGGTTTTATTTGTCCAAGCTTTGAAATTTGTTGTATTGGGGTGTATGCCTAAACCGCATCAGAATGGAGGTGAATGACATGTAATGATTCAACAGCACCCATCTTTTTCCAGAAACATGTCCCCTTCAGTCCGGATAAAAGATTTGTTCATTTATTTCACCTTGAAAATGCTGATTAAATTACTTTGTTTAATTAATAATTAATTGCTTAAACATGCTTAAAATGATTTAATTAGAAAAGTGCACTCAGTAGAGTGCAGATCTCTGCCAGGTGTGCAATGACCACTGCTGTAATATGTGACTGAATGAATTCAAACCACAATTGAAAAGATTTTTTCCCATAGATTACATTACATTGGGAAAGAGACATCTGTACTATTTTTTTTAGGTAAATCAACTTCCCTGTATGAACACTCTAATAGCCCTTATTTAAATCATGAAGTCCTAAAGTTGTAAAATACACTAATAGCTGAATCCAGAGTTATTTCCTTTCCTCTGTTCATGTGAATGAGACCCATACAGAGGCTAGAGCGAGGGCTGGGAGGCGAAGTTAAAGGAAACGCTACTGCGCCTGCTCTACGGGCCCAATGGATGCGGAAGATCGTCGGATGATCCGGGTACTTTGGGTGCATCCCAAAGCTCTCCACTGCATCCACGTTTCCCTCACTTGCGTCTTTGAAACCATGCGAGGAGAGAGAAAATGAGGAAATCTGTTTTAAGAGACATGAGACGTCGTTTCCTCTGAAGCGTCACGTGAAGCGACGTCCGTTTCCTCTGACGGCGGCACAGCTGGATCTGCTGACAGCCGTGTTATCTGTTCCATGTTCACTCACAAACAATAGCCCCCGCCAACTGTGGACTCTGTTTGACACATTTACTTGTGTTCACATTTCTGTCATTAATTGCAGACCGAAATAAGTGTATAAATGAAGAGTTAATTTGCAAAAACAGATAAAAGACATTATTAAAATGAACAAGCCAATTTCATCAATATTCCCTTAAGTATACAATAAAAAAAATACAAGATTTATGAGAAAAGATATAGATATAATATATATATATATATATTATCAAAACAACCCATGACCGAGTTTGATTAATACTCCCTGAATTGCACACAAAAAACAATTTAGGAAAATAAAAACAGATCAGTTCTTGCAAATGACCCCTTCAAATTCCATTCAATGGTATCACTGCAATTCAGCACCCACATTGAGGCTAATTAGTTGGGTTGACACCTTACCAGCTGTACCTTATGAGGTTAATTCAAGAAGAAGGTAGCCTATATAAGTGTCAGATAGACAAAAGAAGATGCCAGAAGAAGTAGGAAGATGGCATCTAATGCATTAGTTTGTGCAACAGCATTGTTTAACATACTGCAGCAAGAGCAGGAAAATGCATGGCGCAGGAGAGGAAGACTGCAGCGGGCTATCCTGTGTTTAGAGGTAAGCGTCACACGAGTGTAATGTTTTATGACTGGTTGTACCGATGAGTTTCATTTAATGTAAGATTAGTTCTAATCACAGTTTAGCAAACTTAGGTGTGGGAAGTAGGGGGTGGAACGGTTCGTGTATTTGACCCGAACTGCTCGGTACACGATGTTCGGTTAGGTCCGCGACATCCTTTCGGTTCGCCGTTACCCAAACAGCTGTTTATGTCTACTACTCGCACGCGCGAAACAATAACTCTGGAGCGTGAATTTACCCGGAAAGTTTTGAATTTTAGTCTGTTGTGCCTCCCCTGTATAAACTAGCATAAGCAGCAGTTGAGGATTTACCAACAGCTTTAAGATGGAACATCACATTTACATTACAGACATTTGTGATTTTATTTTTGTAATTTATTTTTTCTTATTGACAATATGTCAGTATTTGAGTGCCTTAACTGTAATAGTAAGAATTATGACCAATAAGCTGTTGAATGAGTGGGAGTTAAAAAGCTATACGTTTTTTAGCATAATTCTGGTTGAGCTTGTGCTTCAATGTATGTTGATGGCCTTAGTTTATAATTTCATCATATTTATATGAAAATAATAAAGCTGCATTTTTTGTTTGCACTAATTACTGTAGAAGACCTATTCTTTCAATTAAGATTTGTCAGTGAAGAAGTGTTGATGCTCCTTATGTAAGCCATACTTTTGTTCAGGCAAAAAATTGTTTACTTACATGTTTTTGCCAAATAAATTAAAAGCATGTTGAAATCAGAAATTGACCTCCTTGCTGTAACATAAATGTACCGAACCGAACCCAAAACCGTGACCCCAAAACCGTGATATGAACCGAACCATGAATTTTGTGAACCGTTCCACCCCAAGTGGGAAGTAACCATTTCCTTTATTTTGTAGACGGAGATGGAGATGGACACAGAGCCAGTAGTGTATGCGCAAATAAATCCTCATGTGCCAGTTCTTGCTGTGTTCTTTGATGGACAGAAGGACCTCATGGCGGACTACAGGCTGGGGGGAGACAGTCCGTCGAGGTCCTTCTGAGGATTCTGCCATCAAAGAACATACAAGGCTGCTCACATGAGGTGCATTTACTTATTCCCACATACTGGCTGGCACATGGCTTATCCTACAGTGTGGTGTCCTGGGCCTTTCATGTTCCCAAGTCTACAGTCTGCAGACTGGTGCACACTGGAGTGGAGAAGATTGCAGCCCTTCTTTGCCGGGAGGTCATCAAACTGCCCACCGCTGGAGCACTAGACGAGGTTGGCCAAGCATTTGCACAGCTGACCAACAGTCCAGTGTTCTACAAGGTTGTGGGTGCCATTGATGGCTGACATAAAGACCCCTCCCAGGACCCAATGGCCAGGATTACCTCAACAGAAAGCTCTTCCCATCCATACAATTACAGGCAGTATGTGATGGGAAGGGCCTCTTCATTAACACCTTTGTGGGGTATCCTGGCTCTGTACATGACACCAGAGTCCTGAAGAATAGCAGGATCTACAAAGAGGCTCTGTACCCCCCACCCCCCTCAGGTGAAGCTAAATAAGTTGTCAATGCATCAATATTCATCAATTACTATAATGTCATGGTCTGGCTGTGCCAGCGGACACTTGGACTTGTTTCCTTTTTGTTTAGATCTTGTGTTCCTCCTTTCAGTCTATTAGTTCTGTATTAGTGATTTGGTTTTCTTGGATTTGGGTTTTCTGTTTTTTGTCTGCATTGTAGTGTTTCCTTTTTCAAATTCAATCCTCCTGTGTCATGTCTAGTTTTATGTCCTCCCTTTGTTTGTTTTCCCGCCTTTTTTGTGATTGTCTGCCCCGCCCTGATTTGTTCCACCTGTGTCTAATCATCCGGCCCTCCTTGTGTATTTAAGTCTGTGTGTTCCACCTGTGTCATTGTCAGTTCGTTTTTCGTTCATGGCTGGTTTGCCTTGTTTCCCGTTTTGCTTGTCATCCTTGCCATGCTCCTAGTGTTCCTCCTGACCGTGTTTCTTGTGTCTTCTGGTTTGTAGTTTTGGTTTTGTTCTCAGTTTGGTTTTTGGTGTGTCTCTTTTGCACTTCGTTGTTTCTTTGGATCTGGACTCTGGTTTTGTTTTTGTCAAGTTATTTTGTCCCCCTGCTTTGTATTAAAGCTCGCTTTTTGTTGAATTCTCCTGCTTGCTCGATCTCTCTGCGTTTGGGTCCACCTTTTGAAACCGTAGTCCTGACAGAACAAACTAACCAATATGGACCCAGCAGAAAGTTTTCATTCCTTCTTGGGCATCCCGGCCCCGGCCTACTGGCTTCCAGCTGGATTGCCGTCTGGGGGCTGGAGCTCCTGGAGCAAGGCGTGAGTATCGGAGAAGGAGATCCAGGCCTGCTCCTGTGTCGGGGGTCTGGTCGACCCCTGCGTGACATCGAAGCCCATCGAGGATGCTGGGGACATCGGTGTGGTTCCACCGCGTCCTGTGAGGGGGGAACGATGCGGACATGGCCGGCGAGACCGACTGGTGGGGCTGCTCTCTGCTCCGCGTGTGCACCCTGTGGAGTTGCAAGAGCATGATTATCTGTAGACATTGGGGACATGAAGGCCTGGGACATGGGCCACCACACTTTATGATAAGCCGTGTGCCTTGAAGCTCCTTTCCTTTTAGTTATGTATATTCTTAAGTCAAGTTTGAGTTCTGTTGGTGCCATTATCATTAACTGCTTGTGCAGTAAACAAGTTATTCCAGTTTGTTCCCAACATCTCTTTACCGGCTTACTTATATCTTGTATTGTCTGCTTGCTTTTATTTGTATCATTTATTTAGGTTTGCACTACAGTTTGTACTGAAATTTACAAAATTATATAAAAGAGGTCTATGGTGTTTCAAGATTATAGGAAATGCTTTCCTGTGACTACAAACTTAATGATAACACTGTTATGCTCCTGTCCACGGAACATTAGTCTGGAAAAGGAATTTGTGAAGAGACCTCTGTTAATGAAGTAAATGTCGGACCAAACATTTTTGGAGAACAGTGAAAATGGTTTCCATAACTTAAAATGTTTAATGAGTCTGAAAAAATAAAAAAATATATTTGCCAACAAATTAAATATTTATCACACTTACGACAAAATAAATAAATAAATAAATAATGCTTAACTTAATGACCTTTATAATATAAAATAAATAAGTCCAAATTAGATCACTTTCGCACCAACTCCTCAAACAAATCTAAAATCTGCTGGGTGTTGGCTTGCGTTGCCTGGAATCGGTCTTTCTCCTTCCTCGACTCCTCTTACAAAAAATGCAGAAGTGCCGCCCTTGTGGCACGCCGTTTTCTGGGTGGGGGGACAGGTAGAGGTGGATAGCTCATCATGCAACTCTGCGGTGCCACTTCGTGTGCTAGGCTGGGCAGATTCCTCTTCCTTCTCACATGCCTGGCCGCAAGTATAGCGGCCCCAGCTCCAGATGATGAGCCACTGGAGGCCACGTCAGCCACAGGCTCATGGTTTTCCCCGACACATGAGTCCATCAGGACTTGGGGGTCAATAGAGGGCCGCCTCCCGATGGCCTCATGCATCAGGGAAAACCACAGCTAAGTGGCTGCCGCGGCCTCCCCCCAAATCTGTCCCCGTCCCCGTCGGTGGATTTTTCAGCTCCTGGAAGATATCAAACAAGGGATTATCAGTTAGATGTAGACAGACTAAAAACACTACAATGTGTGGCATTATGTAAAACAACAATAGTCAACAAATGCTTATTTTATTTCATTTTTTGGACACCTGTACGGAGGTGAGGCGTCCTTCCAGGCCCATCATTCTTATGACTTCCCTGTGTAATATAGAACATGTCAACTTATTGCATCCCTGATCCCAGACACAAGAGAGTTCTGTTCAATATTAATAAAAGGGCATCTCTCGTTAACGTGAAAATGTCAGATCATATTCAACTGTGAGTCTCACATGCAAAGTGAGGGGAAGAGCTTAAGTGTGATTACTTATAATAAGTATAACACATGATAAATAGAGCACACACTTAATAGGCACGTGGACAGTTGTGATAGCGTGACATTGTATTGATTACCATAAAATGCAGTGAAATAGCACGGTCAAAACAGACGTAAAACACTTAACTCACCCCCAGGCCTTCTTTGCCGTATGCCTCTTCTCTGTGAAGATGTGGTCATTTTCGGTCCTGTGACTGATTAAACCTTTTGTGTCTTCGTCTGTCTCTGTTAAATGACACATCACACATATCAGAAATGGGAAAACATTAAGCAATGTCACACATCATTTTGCTCATATGAAGAAGAATTAATGATAGGTTGTTTCTGGAAACAAGCAGCGTGTCCGCCATGTGAATACTGGTGGCGTTAACACACTTATTTTCTAACAAAGGTCCGATGAATAATGGAGTTGCTGTCGTGACATAACTAAACGGATTGTGGATGAAATAAATGTCAACACGTTGCATTAGCGTCACATTATTTCACAGAATAACGATGAAATACCGGACACTTACAACTTGTGCTGCTTTTCTGCCATGGAGCCGATCCCAGCTGACATTGGGCTGAAGGCGGGGTACACCCTGGACAGGGCGCCAGACTATTGCAAGGCTGACACATAGAGACAGACAACCATTCACGCTCACATTCACACCTACGGGACATTTAGAGTCTCAATATGATGAATGTTGTCAATAAAATAAGTTTTTCAAAAAGTATGAATCACCACAACCACGACAGGTCCTTGAGTCCAGTCATAAATGAGCCCAAACATTATTAGTCTGATGGATCCAGTAGTGTGCGAGATTAGCTGTGGACAGACAGACAGACGACCGCACACATAATCTCCTCAGGCTACGCCTGGCAGCAATAATTAATGAATACATTCTAATGAACCACCGACAAAGCCTATAATTCTGCCAGTGGCCTCTACAGATCTCATCATGACATGAAGAACAATGAAAGGAGCTTTTACAGTACAAGAAACACACTGATGTTTGGCACTGAAGCAGTGCAATAACAAATCTACGGAGTCCCTAAAGTCCCAAAAGGTCATATTTTTTTATCTTGTGCGCAAAAGTTATTATCTTATGAGAACAAGTTAATTATCTTCTTAACCAGGGACAGTGCACATTAATCAATATGTCAGTTGCTACCTTAATGTAAATATGCCAGAATTAGCTCATAAACCACTTTTCATCTGTAATCCCTGGGCAGGTTATTACAAATTAGTGACATCTGTAAGATTTCACATACCGGAGGAAAAAAAACAGTCAGAGCTGATCTTGCCATCTCTGAGCAATATTCTGTTACTGTAATGCCTATTTCTCGTCTCAAATGTTTTCAGAATCATCTTTGTTTAGCTGTGAAATGAGAAAGTTTATGACCCGGCAGCCATGTTGAGATCTGTTGAGGAAATACGAAGCACTGCCCACCAGCTGGAGCACAGCCAATAGGAACGCTCTCTCTCTGAAATGACCTGTGATTGGTCAAAGTCTTCCGTTACCGGCTAGATTTTTTAAAGCCTGAAAATAGATCCATGAGGAGGAGCAGAAGTCTAGTTTTCTCTCAGAACACTTGAATTACAATATGCTGAAAGGTTATTATGGAATTATTGCCCAATGATGCTAAAAATATACTGCCTACTGCCGCTTTACAGTTTTTCTCAATCACTTTGGCTCATTTTTTTTAAAACAGTTTTAACATTCTGTGCAGCCTTCACAACTATTTCATGTGGCATCACAACTCTATTGTATGTTTGCAAAACTCACCCAAAACACTTCATTCATGCTTTAAAACCAGTTATTGTGTCAGTAAATTGGCCAACGCCGCCAAAATGAAAAATTGTTTCTGTCATTGTGTGAGCCGTACTGCTCAATGTGTGTAGATGTTTTTTCACCATGATAGTGAACCCAGGGATTGTTCTTATACTTCTCAAATCTCATTTTTTTTCTACTACAAGTAGTAGGACTACAAGTATACTGAAAGTCTGCAGGCCTACTGTAGTGCACAGAGAAATGGTATGTACTGTATCACACTGGGCCAACAGACAAAGACTCAATAGCAGGACTCGAGACACAGGTAGGTATAATAAAAAGTCTTTACTTGCAAATTGGTTTGGTACACATAGGTAATCAGTCTACGGCAAGCAAAGGCATCAAAAAACGCTGGGCAAAATCATGGTACAGACAGGCAAGGGTCAAAAACGCAAGAGAGGCACAAGAGGAACAAAGGGCTGGAATGCCGACATAGAAGAACAGACGAACTGGCAACAGACAAGAGGCAGCACGAGGATTAAATGCACAAGGGAGGAGGGGTAATCAGGATCAGGTGGAACTAATTGGGGCGGGGCAGGTAATCACAAACGCGGGAAACACACAGGGGCAGGAAGTGAAGGATCTGAAACGAGAGACCAGAGGCCTTTCCTATTTCCCATTTTATACGGCTCGATTCCTCTCCTCGCGTCTTAGTCCCGCCCATGGGAGATGCGAGCGGAGGAGGCGAGGAAAAGACGAGAGGAAGAAAGGAAATATGTTTTTTGAGACATGAGACGTCTTTTCCTCTGAAGCGTCACGTGAAGCGACGTCAATTGCTACATCAGCTGTCCATTGTTTTGTTATAGGCCTACCTCTATATTTTATGATCTCCATCAGGTGAGCAGATTAGTGTTCATGCCAACTTATATATTTAGGCCTACTTTTAATTCAATTTACAGCACGGCATAATGTGCATGTATATTGTGAAGCACTACCTATATGAAAAGTAGGCTACGATACACATTAAGAGAGACATATGTTTGATTATATACACGCAAACACACTAATCTATCTATACTAGTATATCTATCTATCTAGTTTAGGCTATATATTTTTCCTTTTTTCTATGACATGATTGATCATCCATTCCTCACTTCTGTAAACGCAAAACACCTGCACTCACTTTCCAAGGAGCTCAGTAATTAACGAATCAAGGACATGACAGTAGAGTATATAAGGTAAAGGTACACCTCCGATTTCCATCACATCAACAACTAATGGTTGTGGTGATAGAGAGAGAGAGAGAGAGAGAAATTAAAAAAGAGGAAACTTTAGAAGCATTATCAGGCTATGAAGACTGCTACAGCGTGGCATGTTGCAGCAAGAGAGACGCCGTTCCCAGCGCTGGAGAGCAAGGATGCGTCATGCCATCCAGCATGAGGTAGGCCTATTTATGACTGTTTCTTTTAAATGTAGTCGTAAAAGAGGGCACTCTTTTGATTGGAATTAAAGATGACCAACCACAAGTAGTAATAAGGGAATGCACATATTGACACATACTATTAGGGTATCAGACATGTAACATGTTTTTCCAAAAGGATTGTGTTTTTAATGTTGTATGACGGTCCCCACTGTGTTTACTTTCTCTCATCAGGGCTGCAGACCTGATGAGGCTAATCAGCAGAATTGGACACACTTGGCCCGGTGTGCTCCCTGCATATAAGCCAGAGCATGCAGCAGTCTGGGGCTGGCAGACCTCCTTGCACATTTTACCTTTGTTACATGGTTCTTTGTTTTACAGCACAACATCCATGCAGCACATTTCCACACATCCACTCCCTACACTACTGACTCTACAGATTCCTCCCATACATTCTTTGGACTTTTTACATAGTTTTTGGTTAATAAATCACTTTATTTATTCAGTATACCTGTGTGTCTCCCGTTTTTGTCACACCTCTAGAGCCGGGCTGTGACAGTTGACAAAACATTTTATTGTTCAGAGTTTGCTGTCTTAAGGGTAACACGTGCACACTTTAACAGCTTAAATTTATTCTATTCTGTAGGCTGAAGATCCACCAGCGGCTGTCTACAAGTGCCTGAGCAACACTGTTCCCCTGTTAAAAATGTATTTTGATAGGGAGCATGACCTACTTCATGATTACCGGCTCAGCCGTGAGTCCTCGGAGGCCTTGATGCTCCGTCTGGGACCTGAGAGGAGACAGGCCTGGGGACACCACATCACTGTACTGGTAACCGTGTACTCGCTGGCACACGGTTTGTCGTACAGTCTGGTGTCCTGGGCCTTCCAAGTTCCAGTTTCTACTGTCCACAGGCTGGTCCACAAGGGAGTTGGGGAGATTGCTGCTCTCCAGCTCATAGTCATCACACTGCCTGCTGCTCCAGAGCTGGAGGAGATTGGGCTGCAATTCCAGCAGTTGGCCAACAGCCCCGTGTTTTCCACCTGTGTGGGTGACATTGACGGGTGCCACATACGAGTGAAGACCCCTCCCGGACCCAGTGGCCAGGACTACATCAACCGTAAGCTCTTCCCATCCATACAGCTGCAGGCAGTATGGATGGGAAGAGCCGGTTTCTCCACACATTTGTAGGATACCCTTGGTCCGTTCACGACACCCGTGTACTGAAAAACAGCGGCATTTATAAAGAGGCTCTGTACCCTCCCCCAGGGTATTTCATTGTGGGGGATGGTGGCTACCCCTGCATAGTCCAACCCATGACCATCATCACCCCGTTTCGGGAGCCACTGCAGGGTAGGGTACAGGGTCGCTTTAACCACCATCATGCCAAATTGGGCCTTTGGCATGATGAAGGTACGATGGAGGCGCCTTCTGTTCTAGGCCTTGGAGGTGGATCACACCTTTGTCCCTGCAGTCATCACTGCTTGCTGTGTGCTCCACAACATCTGTCTGACTGCAGGGGACATCATCGAAGTCACCGAAGATGTTGAGGAGATTGGAAGGTCTCCACCCCGTCCAGTCAGGAGGGAACAAAGCGGACATGGCCGGCGAGAGAGACTGGCATACCAAATCTCGGCTCCTCATCATAACCCAGAGGAGTTAAATGACCATGACCATTTGTAAGAATCTGTTAATTTATGGTCAGTTATTTTTTTTCTTATTATTTCTTTCATGTTTTTCCAGTTATGAGCACTGGCCTAATGCATAACTGTGCTTTTTTTTCTCATTTATGTAGGCCTAATTTCCCATTTTCCATGCTCTAGTTTATTTAGAGCCCTTACTTACTGTTACAATCCAAAAGAGCTTGACAGACCACAATTATTTTACAATTTGTAGGCCCATGGGATGTTAAAATAGGCTTTCACATCAGCTCATGTGATAAGTTTTATGTTCAGTGTTGCTATTGAATCATGTTCAGTGCAATAATATTGATATATATTACTATTAACTATTTTAACTGATGCAAATATTTTAACATTTGTTTTTATATTTTCTTATTTCTTTAATGTCTGGAGTGTGGGCAACTGTACAGTAACTCGACCCAATTTCTCCTTGGTGATCAAATTTTATTTTGATGCTGACATTGCATTACTTTATGCAGGCTACAGGTTTATGGGCTGAATGTACACTTCTCAATGTGCTGATGATCAGTTTCAATATGATCAGTGATGTCATTGTGAATTTAGGTTGCAAAAGTGAAATGTATAAAAACCTTGGCTTTTTTGGCGTGTCACAGCTTTCTATTTAATAAAGATCTCCTTGTTATCTCTTCAAACTGGATTGTCTTGATTTGAATTCCAAAAAAGGATACATGCTTGATTTGCTTGCAAAATGCTTATTTTAATAAAAAAAAAAGTATATTTGCAGTATAAAATTGGTGTCTGCGATGATATTGCCAGAAAAATTGTTTTTCTCCATTGTTTACACACAAAACAAAGCAAACAAATCTGAAAAGTTGAAACCCATGTACATAGAAAAAAAGTATTCTATTCTGCTTCTAAGCAAACAAAAAATACACCAGACTGCTAAACTGTGAACCCAAATCCATTGTCTTCCCTCAAATAAAAATTCCAAAAACCAAAAACACTAATCTTTCTTATTGACGTACTTTTCAAAGAGGTCTAGAAATCGTTTAGAATTATCCTGCAGTGCCAGGCGTTGCCTCTCAAATCTCTCCTCCTCCTTGGCTGCCCCCTCCTCCTCTAGAAACTCCAGCACAGACTTTTTCTTCTTTTTACGGGGAGGGGTACCGGCAGAGGTGGAGGGCTCAACATCCTCCACATGGCTGTCCGAGCCAGACTCCATGGCCTCGTAATCCTCCACTGTGTCATGGCTCTGGTTCAGCCTCAGTGGATGCTGAGCCACAGCCAGAGGCCACAGCATCCACACATGCAGAGTCCATCAGGGTGGGAGGATCTACAGATGGCCTCCCACCGATGGCCTCATGCATGGCCAAAAAATACGGCCATGTGGCCACTGTGGCCTCTCCCCTGTCGGTCCCTGTCCCAGTCTGTCTGCAACTTTGTGTTCTTGCTGCTGACTGTCATGTCCAGGTCTCCTTTGGAAAATAGGTTCTTAATCTCAACGGGACTAACCAGAAGACCAGGCTTTTATAGTCAGGTTGATGAGCTGAGTGGAAACTGGTGTGCCTCGTTGCTGCCCTGGGAGGAGCCAGCCACACACATGCCCTACCAGGAGAAAAAGACAGAGAGGGGAGGGGAAGAGAGAGTGAGAGCAAACACAAAAATCCTACAAACAAAACCAAACAGAATCATCACAGAGACGAGCATCGGCAGACTTTTTTAAAACTATCAAAGTTAAATAAATTGTACTTTGCACAAGATGAAAATAAAGTCACCTTTCTGGACTTCTGCTCTGCACAAATCAGCAAAAAATAATTGGGCAACTTTTCTTTTATAATGAATGTGATTTGTGTTGGCAGATTCCTTTTTTAGAAATGGCAGATTGTGGAGTTACTAATTGCTGGAATGAGGCTGTGAATTTGGAGTCTTCACCTCAACAGCAAACTGGTAGTATTTGTTAATGTTCTCTTTTTTTTGACACCCTGTCAGTGTGGCGTTGCGGTCAGTGCGGAGCTCACGGAGCACATGCATGAACATTCAAAGTTCTATTTATTGCATGCGTATTTAATAGGATTGCATTATACCTTACAGGTATTCACATTGTTGTGTCCACCCTCTTTTTGCAAAGCGGTACGTTTGATCACAAAGACATGTCTCAGAAGAGGGCCACTGTATACTGGCGGTGCAGGGAGAGTGTGTATTTTCGGAACAACAGGATTTCGGAACAATGGCTGTTTGTTTTGGGAATAACAGGCTGTCGGTCTAATGGCATGGCACCCCTAACCCCCTCCTACCTGCTGTAGTCATCATCGTAATGCTTGCTGTTTATTTGAGGCAAACAGCAGCAGTTATAACAGCCCTCTCTTATGTACAACATGGTTACTACTTACCCATGGGTCAAGTATGGAAGAGCTTCTATTTTCATACCGTCCAACAAGCTGTTTTCCCTCACCCTCTCTCTCTCTCTCTCTTTGTGGTTACCAGCCAATTCATCTATTCTCAGAAACAGCACTACAGTGTAGAAAATGTCAGTTATGGAAGAACAACAACCAATACAATCAAAAATTCTGTGCTTTACAACAATACATCATAATGATCATGAATAACAAACGGTCATTCCTCTTCTATGAACCCTTCCTCCTGTTCAGTGGAGACTGATGGGATTTGTTCAACAGAGAGATGATGAAGCATCACACAAAGACAAGGGAGAGGGGTATTGTGGGAGGTCAATATTAGATTAGAAAAACATGGGAGGGAGAGGAAGGAAGGAAAGGAAGCAGGAGAGAGACATGCAATGAGCATTGATAGAGCATTGGCTGCTTATTTTTCCTGATTTGTTAAATGTGGTGTCACCCACCCATCAGATGTTCCCGGACCACTTTAATCCATCCTCACTGCCGACTCTAACCTTCTAACCTCGGCAGAATTCAATGAAAAAGAGAAGATATGAACAGTGAGCAACAGGAGGGTGCAAGCTGGATTTTTTTTTTTTGGCAGTAATTTGAACACTAATACAGTTTTTGTGGCGGCTGCGTGATTCACGCGTTGGGTGTGAACACACTAGCTGCGTGTGTGCTGTGTTTCTGCTGCTGTCAGCCCTTTCTTTCTCATAGAGATTTCATTTCATAATTTCATAATTTCATTTCATCATAAAAAATAATGAATATTTATTTTAGACAGAGAAAGGTTAAGAAACATGTGGTAACTTGTAAATAATAGTAATAATCCACAATTAAAACTCCGTACTATATTCATTCATGGAGCTCTGCAAGTCACTGCATGTTCTACAACACTGTCCTGCAAATATTTTAGAATAAAAGCCCTGTGTTAACAAATGAAGGATTTTTGTCCACAGAAAAAAAGCTTTAGGGGTTTTATTTTTAAATGAAAGAAGGAAATGTTGATTTAAACCCCGTACGTTATTCATTCATGGAGCTCTCCAAGTCACTGGATGTTCCACATCACTGTCCTGCAGAATAAAAGCCTTGTGTTAACAAATTAAGGAATTCTGTTCACAGAAAAAAATGCTTGAGGGCTTTTATTTTAAAATGAAAGCAGGAAGTGTTTGATTTAAAAATAAGTCTTTTCTTTTTTTCATCTCCGTTACATTTTCTACAGATAGAGACATTAAAACTGTAGTAATGTTGCTGGTATGATGTTAATATACAGTCAATAGATCATATTCACTGTCTGTTGTTGCTGTGAACCGCATGCATTGAGTTCGCAATAAAAATTACAATAAAAAAGCTGTGGTGAAGAAACAAGGACAACAAACAGATCGGATAGAGAGACACTGGTACAGAGAAGGGGTTAGTAAGGATGGAGTTTAGTGGTTTGCAGAGGAGGGTGGATTTTGTAAATGATTTTTCATAGAACTCTGTGTGAGTTAGAACAATCCTGATGATAAAACCTGCATGAGCTTCGAAAGCTGGATGAAATACTGACTTCTGTAGTGTGGTTTGTTTTGCAGCAGCTCAGTGCCGGTTGCACCTGATTCAATCAGGAGTCCCATGCTGGTTGATGTGTGTGTGTGTAATTGCATTGTTCTTTGACAGTGCAAATAACACTCACTTAGAGGCTATAGTTGGGAGACATGTACTGTCCTGTCACTGTCAGATAGTATTGAACTGTCTTAAAAGCCACCAGACTCCATTAACAAAAACATTCAACAGTCATCTTACCTCACAGAACACGGGAGTATCCATACAACCCCACTTGAAAAAATCGGAACTAAAACTTTCGGTTATTTACAAACTTAGCACAGCTGACGTTGACTCAGCTATTGTTAACATTCACATTATTCATAACCTTATTGATTAGCTCACTGTGGTAGCCTACGTCACTGCTTTTTGCTAACGGCTGAGTGGGCGTTTCTATTTGAAAACCCCAAAAATGAACGTAGATGGAGTCAACCTTTAAATTCCAGTCTCATCTGACAGGTAAATATTAGTTTGATAAAAAAAAAAAAAATCTCATATCTCTTGAATCTGAACCAAATTTACTGCAGAATTCCTGTACCACTCCAGATATGTGGGCTGCTACTGGTTCAGGGTTAATGCTATTTCATTATATTTCCAGTACCTGTAGCAACACACCCACACAAACACAGCAACTTTTTGGTCTGAACTCCTTACTTGTCAAAGTTATTTTCTCTTGTACAGAGTAATATTATTCCATCATATTCTGAAAATGTCTGCTGTGTTTTGGCTGTTCAGCAGAGTCAAATAAAGCAATGTGTCTTTGTCCTCAAAAAGTGTTGACGTTGTTCAAACACTCATCAGCTCATAAGTTCCAGTCATTGGGTTTACACAAAGCCGTGTCAGAGTTATCTATTCAGCCTGTGCTCCGGTTGTCCCTGCCCACCAACAAATTATTATTACAATAATATGGCAAGTTGAAGAATAATGGCCTGTCAGATGCCATGTCATCTGTTTATTCAATGCTGAAAAAGATTCTCAACTAAACTGTCCCTGTGGTGTATTTCCCTTTTTAACAGACTTTTTACTTTTTTACTATCATTGACGAGCAGGTTAGAGAAGGTCGCCCACCAATCAGAAGGTCAGCGGTTCGACCCCCGGCTCCTCCAGTCCATATTTCAAAATGTCCTTGAGCAAGACACTAAACCCCAAATGTCTCCTGAAGGCTGAGTCATCGGTGTGTGAATGAGTATTTAGATTAGATCCTGATGGACAGGTTTGGCATCTTGCATGGCCTCTGCCATCAGTGTATGAATATGTGTGTGAATGGGTGAATGCTGACATGTAAAGAGCTTGGAGTGACCAGAAGACTAGAAAGGCACTATGTAAATGCAAGTCCATTTACCATTTACACTACTCGAAGGATCTAGGTGTCATACAGTCCCAGTACAAAGTGTAAAGTACCTCAAAATTACCCAGTGAACTGAAAAATACATTTTCCCAGTTTTAACCCTGTGTCTCTGTGTTAATTGTTTTTTTATCTCTTGTTATATGTCCAAATATATGTCAAAAATCCCCATCAGATCCCTCTTCTCTCTTCTGTAAAACTGTTTCAAATAGTACAAAAAACAGTACAAAAAAAATAAATCTTGTTTCTAAATGTAGCACTTGAAGTCGATCAGCATATTTGATGAAGTTGATGTACTTGCATTTGATTCTTGCAGTTTTGGGGGTTATACCCCCACTTTACGGCCCTGTCCTACTTTCTTTTTAAGGTTGAAAATCAATGTATCTGCAACACTGTAAAAATAAAAGATGTTTCAATCATTCCCGTCCGCCCCGTGCATGTCCAGACTGGAGGGTGTCAGAGGTGTTTTTACTCTACGGATTCACTCTCATATTAATCAGTGCAGCAGCTGTCTTTACGACTCCGTCTCAGCTGAGTCTCACGTAACCGCAACCTGAACTGAAGCCTTTTATTTACGCTTCAAGTCTATTTTTTCCCGACAATATTTGTGTTAACGTAAGGTTAATGTCTGATAGAAAAGCATTTAAGTGTGTGAAAAAAAACTTAAGTTTTAAAGCATACCGCTGCACAGTGCGCCCTCTCTCCCTCTCCCTCTCCCTCTCCTTCTGCCTTGGCCTCCCTTCCCTCCCTCTCTCCCTGTGGCGAGGGACAGGATTACGGGTCAACCGGGGCGGACTGTCCTCAGTGCGAGGGGTCTGCGGTGATGTCGACACCCCGTCTCTTTTACCGTGCTTGTGCTGTGTGACTTTTTTGCCATCAGCATTCGTAAACCACTATGATTAAATTGTTAACTAGTGCACAAAGTTCTTCACAGATCTAGCCTCGTAATTTTGCTCTCAAAGTGCTCCATTTATCTTTAACATGTTCAAAATGTTCTTTCATCTTCGAGCATGCCCTCGGATCTGTGGGAAACACTGTAAAAGCTGCCCTCCCCCCCACACACTTCAAAACTCATTCCGGCGCCGCTGCCACACAGTCAGTGTTAGACAGATGAAGGACTCTATTTTAGGAAAATAGATAAATAGATGCAAGAGCTTGGAGAAGTAGATATGGCCCACAAATGTTTGCTATCGACCTGTGGTGAATGAGAGAGACAGAGAGAGAGAGAGAGACAGAGAGAGAGAGAGATCACATCAGCACCATTTGAGAGTAACCTTTTCCATTTTCTTTGATCTTTTATAATAATGACCTTATTAATTTCAAATGAATAAAATTTAAATACATCAGTTGCACATTAACATCTCAATAAAAAAGCATCTCCAATGACATTAGGCCATAATGGGGAAGTAAAATGTAGACCTTACTAGGGCTGGGTGGTATATCAACATTTTAAGGAATATCGAGATATTTTCAAAGGAGATATAAGATGAGACAATACCATTTATTTCCACAGGGGGCGGGCAAAGTATGGCACGAGTCGCTGACTGATGGTACGTGTCCACAGGCTCCATCCTTTCCACGCTTCCCATTCATTGTCTATGTAAGCAGCCGTGCAATGCATTCTGGTAGCGTGGCGGCGCGATTGGAGAGACGGAGCGTCACGACGGCAGTTCCTAATTTGCACAAAATTGAGAACTAGTCTACTATATGCAAATCCCGGGCGTCCGACGCGACTCACTGCCTCTCGTAACTCCTTTTTTATCTACATCACCACACTCCGCACTTTATTGCAGCATTTAAGGTTGCCACGGTTGGGTTTAAATTATAGTTAATGGAACGCCTGTTGCTTTTCATACCAGCGTTAAAGGGAGCCTTCCGCGTTGGTACCGAACGCCGACGACCGTGACAGAGCCTAAAAACACAGAGATATGATTTGAAGTCTTTATCACCTGCACCTTAACTCCACTTAACTCCAAACTGAGTAGACTAATGCCTACTTTGGCATGTAATTAATCAAACCACATCACATTCATTGTATTAGGGGTGGGCAGCGCTGACTGGACCTCATCAGGTTTAATTAAAAAGACAACACAGACCGATAGCAGCTACTCATACTTGTTTTAAAAGCCTTCGAGAAATTAATTGGTTTGAAGTCGGAACGTTTTGCTCTAAATGCTGCTTATAAATCTCTCTGCCACCCACCAGGACACACTTCTATGGAAAAACTTTGCTGTGAGCCAAACAACATAAATACCAAGAAGTTTCAGACAGCAGTGTAACCTCGAGGGTGCTTTTTGTATTTGAGAATCGGTAAGGACGCAGAGGGACACTTTGTGATTGTGTGTACAGACGTAGGTGGTCTTCTTTCAGTCTGAACGTCAGAAAACAAACATCCCACCTTTGGGCTTAGGTAAAGCAATGTGTGTGTGTGTGTGTGTGTGTGTCTGGCAGACAATTTAATACAACACATACTTAACCTGAGCAAGTGTGTGTGTCTGTGTGTGTGTGTGGCTGACTTCACGTTGCCGCAGGGCTGACCAACACCTGGATGACAGAAAGACAGATAAACAAAGAGAGAAACGGAGCATCGCCACAGGTCTTCGTCGACTGGTTGTCACCTATAAAGCAAGTCTGGTCTTTGTCCTCTTGAGCCTCAGGAAGCCTGTCTGAATGCTTTCCACTCCGACTGACACTGCAGATTAAAGTACACCTGTCTGCTATTGTCCGTCCTATTCTGTTTGAATTCATGCAGCTGTTGACGCAACAGATATAAAAATTGTTTTTGACCTGGACTTGCATACAGTGTTGTATAATATCAGGGGTGTCATAATTCTCCAAATCCACGATTCGATTCGACTTCCGATTTAAAATTAAATTAAAATTTAAAGTGTTTTCTTTGGACTCGAGCAAGTAGGTGGAGGTGGAGAGAGAGAAAAAAAAACACTGGGAGAATCGCCGATCCTGCTTTTGACTTTGAAGGTTGAAATTAAAAGTGTATTTTGATTGATTTTCCATTTAGAATCAAAATTGTGACACCCCTATACTATATAAGATACATTTCTTGTTTTGTTTTAACATTTTTCTTTGTTGTGATTTATCAGCATTTGCCCAAGGTGAACAAACCAGACCCAGCGCTATGAGCAGCCCCCTCCCACAATTTTTAAAGACCAATTTTGCCTGAACACTTGGCGGGTACATCTCCGCTTGAGGCCTTTTGGGTCATTTAGCATATAAACAAAATGCCTTTTTTTCATTCAGCTACCACAGTCTGGGCTTGGGCTGTCTGACTAGCTGTGTTTACCTAATGTCATGTGACCAATGTGGGATCCAGTATGATGCAGTTCACAGGGCTTTTAGGATTGTAATTCTAAACTGGTTCCTCTCCCGTAATCCTGTTTTGGGTGTTGGCCTGGAGGGCAGCGCTCGACCTGGTTCTTCTCCTCTGGGGTGCTTTCCCTGTGGGTCTTGGCTATGGGGGAATCTTCCCTGTTTTATCTTTATCCATCCATCTCCATCGTTATTCCTCCCCAATGGGCTGCTTACATGGGAGGTCCCTAAACATTAACCAACGGCTTATTATTAATTACTGGGTTTATCCTAACCCTAAACCTACTTTGTCTGTTCCCCTCACCATGTCTTTTTACCTACACTGACAGTCTATTTATCGCTAAGTCTCCCCTAATGTCTCAAAATAGTGACTTTGTTAGCACTAACTGGCTATGGTACACATTCCAGGGCTTGATCTACCGGGCCTTTGTCAGGAAAAGGTGTCCTGTGATAATTGGCTAAGCACTCGTTAACCTGCCTGAAGTTTGTTGAAATATTGCTTTGAATGAATAACGAACAATTTGAAGCTCTTAAAAAAACAAACAAAAAAAAAAACTCTGGAGAAATCAGATGCCTGTCCCAGTGATTTTTGCCCATCGCCAAGATAGGAACGAGATACAGTCTTGAATCAGAACGATCTGTTCCCAACCTTTTTGGCTCGTGAACCCTTAAAACAAAGCAACTTATCCGTGCGACCCCTGACAGGTTTTAAAACGTACATCTATAAATTAATTGGACATTCCAGATAAACTTGTGAAAGCCGTTGACGGAGATGTACGGTAATGCCAGAGACTCACTACGTTCCGGCCACTGTTTGGATTTTGATGCATGTCCTTTCTTGCATTTACCGGTACCGGTGCTTGGAGGGGCCAAAAAGGACAAAGAAAGATTCTATACCAAATAAAAACGACATTATATAACACATCATATACCGGTATTAAATGAGTCTTCTTGAAAAACGTGATGTCATCAAAGAAGTCCTAATATGATAAAACTATTTCCATATTAGGGCTGCACGGTGGCGCAGTGGTTAGCACTGCCGCCTCACAACCCAGCTCAACCCAGCCCAGTTCAAACCTGGCTTGGGGCCCTTCTGTTCCTCCCTGTGTTAGCGTGGGTTTTCTCCAGGTTCTCAGGTTTCCTCCCACAGTCCAAAGACATGCAGGTTCATTGTTGACTCTAAATGTCCCGTAGGTGTGAATGTGAGTGTGAATAGTTGTCTGTCTCTATGTCAGCCCTGTGATAGTCTGACGACCTGTCCAGGGTGTACCACGCCTTCGCCCAATGTCAGCTGGAATCGGCTCCAGCCCCCCCCCC
>CAKAOI010052445.1:32707-64229 GCA_916701655.1 Sebastiscus albofasciatus
ACGGTCACTCTAGGCAGCTCCAATCAAATATGAATCAATATTCTGTTACTGTAATGCCTATTTCTCTGCTCAAATGTTTTCAGAATCATCTTGTAGTGTACATTTTAGCTGTAAAATGAGAAAGTTTGCGATGCCGCCGCCATTGTGAAATCTGGTGAAGTAACGCCAAGTTCCGGTCACATGACCGGAGCACAGCCAATAGGAACGCTCTCTCTCTCTGAAATGACCTGTGATTGGTCAAAGTCTCCCGTCACAGACTAGATTTTCTAAATCCTGAAAACAGAGCCATGAGGAGGTGCAGAAGTCTAGTTTTCTCTCAGAACACTTGAATTACAATATGCTGAAAGGTTATTATGGACACGTATTCTGGATGAGTAAGCTTTTGAGAGCACCGATGGGTGTGCCGCCTGTAGGGGTGAAAAGTTAGTCCTTTCCTCTTGATGATGTAATAGTTGAAATTATTGGTAATTAGATGATTTGTACATTACTGTCATTGTGTAATTGTAGGTTTGGGAAACCACTGATGTGTATGAGTGTGTGGATGGATTAAGGCAGGGGTTTCCAACCATTCTGGCACCCAGACCATTTATATATTGACAGAGCTGGGGGTCATAATTCAGTAAGCACACTGGGAAATAAATATTAGTCTGTTCAAATCATGTGTTCTGGTTGAGACAAAATCTTTATTTATACTACCCAACACACACACACACACACACACACATTTATATACTGTTTATATGAGTGTGTGTGTGTGTGTGTGTTTTAAGACGTATAAAAAATGCCCTGTTTGGAATAATAAATTGTGTCTGATATGGTTTTTCCACAAAAAAGTTTAATTACCTTATTAAAAAGTCATCTTTTTCTACGAAGTCACATGGTAGAAAAAGAAAAAAAAAGAGTGAAACCGTGCAAACTTTTTTTGGAATCTATTGTACAGTTTATACTGCTATTAATCTCACAAAACATTGGTGTTTGGTTCTTCTAAATTGTTCCACTACATTGGAGTTGCACGGTTTTACGGTTAAGACAGGTAATAGCCAACAAGACTCCTAATAATTGTGGTGATAATGTCTCCACGTATGATCGTAGGATGGGTCATTTGGTGTATCCAGTAAGAGTGTCTCCCAGTGGTGGCCACTAAATGGATGGTAATGATGCAGGGTGTGGACAGTCCTGCAGCTGTATAACATCATTAATCACAATAAAGTTATTACAGACCTCTGAATCATTTGTATTGTTGGAGCATATCAGAGATTTATAGTCAATTGCTGTTAACAGAATGGTTCCACCTGTCCACTCTCTCACTCTAATTGCTACAATGCGCTTTGTTTGATTTCTTTTTGCCAATCTTTTTTATTTGTTTATGGCAGGTCTTTTATTTCCTTATATGATCGTGTCATTATCGTGGTTGTAATCAGAGCCGGCCCTAGACCTGGGCGTTCTCAGTTCATATGACACAGAAACAACATCTTTTGTTTTTAAGTAAGACCTGATGAAAAACAACTACCTTATGACTACATAGACTATATATATAGAATTGTTTGATGTCTAACAGGACAAATATGATGCCACCAGTGGTACTGAGCTGAATGGCAGTGCAAGACCCAATGGACACTGAGGAACATGAAAAGACGTATAATGTGATTATCACTGATCAAGGTGTTAAGAGTTTAAGAGACAAAAACAACAAAATATCTATAAAAATGAACATTAAATATTTTTAAATAAATATTAAACGTGCGCACATGACACACTGCGGAAGAGTTAGTTTAGCTCTGAGAATGTCTGGTGAATGTACAGTGGACGTTTGTGCAGAAATAACTGCTGCAGCTCCTCCAGACCAACAGAGGTTTCCCGTGTCTTGTGAGGAGACGGGGCTCCAGAGCGAGAAACGTTATCGTCTCCGACCGGGGCTGCGGTGTCTCCCCTGTTCCTTCCGACCGCGGTCTGGGGGTTCAAGCAGGAAAACACAGTATCAGCATTGATTCATGGAGAGACCTTCGTCTGGTCAGCTAACATTACTGCCAAGCAGCTGAAATATAGAGTGATATTGTGCTTTTAGCTGAAGTGTGTCGCCTCACTGTTTTGATCAATGCTCATTCATGTCTATGTAGAGCGAGCGCAAGCACGAGCAACAGGACGCTGACTTTCGTTGACTTAACGGCCACAGGTGTCGCTGTTAACAAGCAATTCTGATTCTTACATAGAGTCCCTTTTAAATTAAATATTAAATTAAATATTACATAAAAATTATAAATAAAACATTCAAATGTTAAAACAATGTTAACCTTTAAAAGGAAATTTGTGTGACAGAACCTTTATTTTATGCCTAATGGAGCACCCCCTCATTAGTGCCTCAAATCTATGACACTCTGCGTCCTCTTTGACTTTTAATTCCTCCGAATCTTTGTCTTTTTGCCTTCCTTGATGCAAAGTAATTTATAACCTCATCATATGAGATCTGGCTGCCAATCTGGTGGTTGATGCTAATCATTGCCATTCCACTCAGGTGTTCTTGGAGCGTGGAGGACCTCAGGTAGGTTTTAATGAGTTTGAGTTTCGAGAAGCTTTTCTTTGCGGTTGCGATCGTCACTGGAAGAGTGCAGGATATCCTCAGCGCTACCCAAAGGTTTGGGTATAGCTCACACAGCCCCTTTTCATAGATATGAATGAATAGCTCCAATGATGTCATAACTTCTTTGGGAAGCTCTGGACGGCTCTGCATCTCCGTGGCTAGCTCTCGCCAATCAATATCAGCCTCTTCTCCACAGGTGAATGTTTCCCGAGCTGGACACATTGGTGTCTAAATGTAACTCTTCATCAAGTTGATGTCCACCACAACATTGAAAAAAATCCTGTTTCCATTCTCTTCATTGCAGTGGTCACTACCTCGTCAGCTGCCTCATAGGCAAAGTGCCTCTTTGTGCTTCGCAGCCTCTTTTCTTCCAGCACTTCCTCAACATTCATGCTTTCACAGAGCTCTTTTGCAGTGGTCTGAGCATCCATGAACCCAGTTGCCCTGTAGGTTTGCAGAAATGCTTTGGTCTTATTTATACTACTGCTACATCCAGCTGCATGTTGACGGACTGAGGGAGCTTGCTAACTGTGTTCATTTTTGACAGAATGTCATACTAGACAACTGTGCAGATCTGGAACCTCAAATGATTCGATTTCTTCTGCAGGGACTGGACCTCGATTCTAATCATTTGTCTTTTCCCTCACCTCAAGCAAAGCCTCCCTGACTTTGACGGTGTGGTAGCACAAAGGCTCGATGCTGCTCATTCGGCTCTCCCATCTTGTTTCACTCCAGGCCTTGACTGTGAGGTCCACATGATCTTTTAGGATGGTCCACCTCTGGGGAGAAAGCTACAAATAAGGTGTACAATTTCTGCACCACTCCAAAGAAGCTAGTAGCATCCACTGATTGACCCTTTGGCTGAATCTGCCCCCATCAGATATAATGTGTGGGCTGCACTCAGCACATAAGAGAGCTCGAGGATTCCTCTTAAGCAGCCTGGCCTGCACCCCTTTACTTTGTCCTTTCAAGTTGGCGCCGTTGTCGTAGTATTGTCCTCTGCAGTCCTCAAAGGGGATGTTCAGCTCCTTCAGCCTGTTTAGAATCAGTGTGGATAAGCCAAGCCCAGTTGATTCAGGGGCTATTAGGAAACCCCAGAAAGTGCTCTCTGATTTCTGGAGTGTTGGTGATTTCAGCCACAATTGTATGGAGAATGGTGTCACTGATGCAAGCGATGAGCTCATTTTGTATTGTTATCCCTAAGTATGTTGTGTGTTTCGCTCCATTGTACAATGCATCGTACATGTTCTTTCAAAACAGGGTCAAACTCTTAGTATTTCCACCTCTTTTAGGAAGTTACCATTATTATAGACATGTAACGTATCGACAAATCCTCTGAGACCCAGGTTCCTCTCTGCTAGAGATTGTATGATTGACCCTAGCCTAATGATGACCTCTCTCCACCTCTTCTCTGCTTCTAAGAGGGACAATTCAGTCTGATCTATTGTCTCCCCTTTTTGAGGATGGATTTGAAGCTCCTTCCAAGACATCAAATCTTTAGCATGATCTGGAATGTTGTCATGTTGCTTAAGTAATGTGCCAATCTTGACCCAGTCTCGTTGACCATCTGTACTGAGCTTTGTTGATTTTATTGAAAATAAAAATAATAAACTGTATACAGCATCATTTTTCTTTGAATATGTCAACCAGCTTTCGCCAAACTTTTTCACCATTTATTACTGATCTAAACATGTAATGGTAGTGGAAACTTCTAGTCTGGGTGTCTTTTTGGAAATGCGAAGTCTGTGTCAACCTGTGTTGGTCCCCTGCTCACCAGATCAACACGTAATTGGTCATTAAGGACTGATTTGTCTGTACAGTTTAAAATGTAAAACAGTATGGTTATCTGTGTGTAGAAAAAAGAAAACTTTGTTACCATGGAAGTACTGATCTGCTTCAGAGCTTTTCAGGTTGTTCATCGCTTCACCATCTGTAGCAACGAAGTCAATAAAGTAGCTAAATATGCTAGTGTAGGTTATCGAAAGGCCACTTCTTCAGGTCGTCCTCCCATCCCTCCAGAGCTATGATCACATTATCCCATCTGAGGTGTAATAGGTGGTGTTCACACGTTTTACTGTATATTTTAATACAGTCGCTCTAGAAGAGACGGTTACTGTTAACATGGCAAACACCGGTTCCGGTTCAGTGACACGACGCGCCACAAGTTGTGCCTATAATTCACGAAAGACATCATGGTGGGGTGGGGAGGGGGAGGTTGATACACAGGGGAGTGTGAAGATGGGTCAAGCCCCCAGGAAGCGCGCCAGTCGTCGATCCCAACTTTCGTAGTGGCCAACGGCGGTACTGCAACTTCCGTGTCCGTCACGTGATGCATTGGGCCCAAAAAGACGTTTTCCCATCAACTTACATTGGGAAAGAGACGTCTGTAACTCAGCGGATAATTTTTTTTTGTGAATCAACTTCCCAGTATGAACACTCTAATAGTCCTTATTTGAAAAATTAAGTTTTTAAAGTTTTAAAATGCACTAATAGCCGAATCCAAAGTTATTTCCCTTCCTCCGTTCATGTGAGTGAGACCCAGACCGAGGTTGGAGCGCAAGCCGTGACGACGACATGACGTTGGGACCCCGTGACCGAGTCACGTGACCGAGCAGACACTACTGCACATGTTCCATGTGCCCAAGATCCGGGTACTTTTCCAGACGAAAGTCGAGCCATTTAGGCTTCATTCGCCACTGAGTAACTTTCATAGGAATAAACGTAACCCAACCCATTGAGGAACGTTTTCACTGACCACTTTAGATTGATGCAGCAGGACATCGCCTCCAGGCGTCTTTCTTCTGTCACGTCACAACCCAACCTCTCCCCGTCACCCACACACACTTTTTGTTTTAATTACTATGAGCAGCGCCATGCTTTCCAGATGGCTTCCTTTAACAGTAATTTGTCTGTATTGATCTGTTGTGGCAGGAAGATTTGGACTGAATCTCTGTATAGCATGGACCAAATAAAGGCAGCTTTCAACCAGTGGCACAACAGTATGGTATTGATGTGAGTGATGACTCTGTGCTGTCAGTGCAGTTATCTTCTTATCCATGCTGTTTTTATACTGCCACATTGTTTCACTGACATAACGCCAGATGGTAATGTCAAGCGATTTACTTTTTAGGCAAGTGTAACTGTAAATGTCTAAATCATAAACTCATTCCATGCATGAGTTGGCTCTGCAAGAAAATCATATCTAAAAAGATATTGTTATTCTTGTAGAAGGATTAGCAGCCTCTCATGAAATTTAAATGAACTAATCCATCAATTTATCCCTGAAGTTTCAACCAACAACATCGCTAATGAAACGGGGGTGCCCAGGGATATCAGACTGCCACCAGATCATCAGTCCTGTAGCTGTCACTCCTGGCAAACTCAAAGATAGTTTTGTTTACTCAGTCCCTCACTCTGATACAAATACAAACCTGGCTTAAACATATAGAAATACAAGGGATATTGATACACAATAACCTTGATGATACAGTAATGATTATTGTTGATCATCAGAATGCATTAGTGTACTGTAGCCTCCACCATATCTTCAGGGGTTGTTTCTGTGAACTTTTTGTATTCTTACCATCCTGCCCCTCGGCCTGTTCATCCACACTGCTGTAGCTCTGTTGGAATAACAGGTATGTCATTACCCTCCCAAGTAGTCTCTGCTGTTGTTGCTGGCATTACTCCAGCTGATCGTGGCAAAGTGACCGCGATCCTTTTCAACAGCAGCCTGAGGCTCACTCAGAACAGTGGGCAGCCTGTTACTGAAGGCATCATCATCATCATCATCATCGCAAACAAAAAACATGTCACTTCTTCTTCTGCTCATCAACGATGGATGACACAAAACTCATTGTGTTGGTAGAGAAACACACGGAGCTGTATGATCTTAACCTTTTCTGTCTTTTTTGCAGGACAGTGTTGTAGAACATGCAGTGACTTGCACAGCTCCATGAATGAATAAAGTACGGGGTTTTAATTGTGGATTATTATTATTATTTACAAATGAGCACACACTTTTTAACCTTTTTCTGTCTAAAATAAATATAAATGACATTTTTAATGAAGTGAAATGGCCATTATGAAAGGCAAACTCTATGCAGAAAGAAAGGGCTGTCAGTAGAAATGCTGCTGGTGTGAACACCACAGGCGTGAGAGGCCCGTGTGGCCCGGCTGTTGGGAATAATTTAAATTTGGTGGATTGATTTGTTCTCTTTTGCTACGGGGGAATGTCCTCAGTCAGCACAGTAACACAAATCAGTTTTAAATCCATACATCCATCCAATACCTGTGACTGCTTATCCTATTCAGGGTCACACGGGGGGATCAGTTTTAAAATACAGATTCTTTTATCTAAAAACTATTGACCCACTTATCTCCAATACATTTTTGATTTTCCACCTTGGGCTCAGGCAAATGTGTCTTTATCTGCCTGGAGGCTCCAGGATCAGATATAATCAGTCATGATGAAGGTTGGAGACTGCAGTCGATCAGCGACCTCCTGCTTTACAGATGGATCTTTTATGACATGCTGCACAATGTGTGTCATAATCACTACCCTATTATCCAGGTACTGATCCGAGGAACCCCAGGGACGAGAGAGTTATTTGGCTGCCGCTCGTTCACGCTGATCAACAGAATTCCTGCTACTGCTCAGAGGGGGGTGCAGTCTTGATGGCTGATGAGTTAACAAGCTTAGTGATAAATTACTTAAGCACTGGGAGGTTTATCTTATTTCTGAGAAAAGTTTTCATGCAAAAAAAAATCACTTTTCTCGTTTTTCTGAAAACCTCAAAATCCTGTGAGAAGCTGTTACCTGCCTGGAGTACAGTGATAGCTATAGCCTATGACTTCAAGTACGGGGTCAATAAGACAAGGTATTGGTCAGTGGAGGCTGATCCATAGAAGCAGAGGAGGTTGATCCGCCTCTATTTTTTTGAGAGGCAAGAGGGAGATCAAAATATAAAAAAATGGTAATGGGTTGAAATAAACCATTAACAAATCTCATTATCATTTATAAAATAATTTTTCTCTCCTTTTCGGAAAAAAATCCATTATTTAATAAAGTCTAATTAAAATGCTTCAATCAATGGCAGGTCCTTGTCCTCCCTTAGGGGCGGGGACTCTACTGTCAATTCAATGCATTTAATTTTTTTCAAGCTTATCTGTGATTAGCCAAAACACGTCAAATCACACTCTAAGGGAGGATAACCTCCCTTAGCTTGTTACCGATCAACAACCAGCAGAGTACATGATTGACAGAGGGTTGGTCCATCATCTTCAGTCTCTGGGAGAACTGGCAGTAAAGTATCAGACAGCAGCTTATTAAGAAACTAATTATAACGTGTAAATTGTAAACTACTCTTAAACATAACACAACAAATCTTTTTTATTTAGGCCTTTTAGCAGTCTGTCACCTATACCGGGATCCAGTCCAGGAGTGCAGCATTTTTTATGGACTTATGGTGTTTTTAATTGTTTTGAAAAGAAATAAAGTGCAGGAATCATGAATCTTGAGTTCATTTTATTCATTTCAAAAATCCAACTTCAGATGTGTACGGTCTTCCCTTTACTGTTACATTGAGGATTGATTAGTGTGAATGAAATCTAAGAAGCGTTGGACCGCTGAACGCCACCGTAGTCCCACCGTGGGTCAGCCCGGACGGCTGAGCAAGGGTCGTGGCTGCCCGGGGCGTGCGGCAGTGGCAGGAGTCGGACCCCGCCAGGGAGTTGATGGAGAGAGATCCGCTCGGGGCTCGCTTCTTGAGCCTTGCCGTCAGCTGTCTGGGCTGGACCCACAGCGGAGCTACGGAGACACGCGGCGGCCCGACTTGCTGCTCTGGATCTCGGTGTGGGCAACGGACTGCTGTACGGGGAATTTACAGACAAGCTTCTAGGGACCCATTACACACACAAGGTCTATTCTCATCCTGAGGCTGCAGTGATTGTTTTTAAGAAATCTTATAAGTCATTGTTTTACTGCTTAATTTTTCGTTTTACATAAGAAAGTAGAGATAAGTAACCTAGGCAACTGGTGTAGCAATAATAATAATAATAATAATTTATATAACACTTGTCAAACTTAAGCACAAAGTTCTTGAAAAACCTTTTTTCAATGGGGTCCCTTGACATCTGACCTCAAGATATGAGAATGAAAATCGATTCTATGGGTACCCACGAGTCTCCCCTTTACAGACATGCCCACTTTATGATAATCACATGCAGTTTTTTGCATGCAGTACAAATGTGTTATTTTTGCCTATTCTAATATGGTGTATTTCTGGTATGTTCTTTTTTGTACTATGACAGTTTTCCTAAAATTAGATTTTAAAAATCACAATGTATCCCTTTGCTTACAGTATTGCAATTGTTATCCCTGTATCATGACACGTGTCGTACCGCCAGATTCTTGCCAATACACAACCCTTTCCTGCATGTGGGCTTGCGATGGAATGTAAACCAATGTGCATGAACAAAACATTAGGAGTAGAAGGCTTTACGGTTCATGAAAAAAGATTCCAGATCAGGAGGTCAGTGCTGTAGGATCACTGTCACATCTTAACACCAGCCAATGTTAAATGTAAAAACAGATACCTCAACCTTTTGTTCCGCCTGACAGATCTGTGGTGCGTTTCGCTCTGAAACGTTGGAATCCTGCCAGCCGCAGCGCAGAGTCGACCCGATCAGCCGGGTTTCTGTGAAGCATAAAACGGGAGATGCTAATCTGTTCTCCCCACCAGCAGTTCCCAGGTACTGTTATCCTGGTTACTGGAGCAAAACACACGCTGAGGCAGCCGATCCATCTTGATATGCAGTTAGATGAGTGATTGTGCAGAAATATTTTAGCAACAATGAAATATATCAACAGGGATTGCAACAAGTTTTTTTTTGCAATTGGGATTTTATTGAACTTTTGAGAGACATAGATAAAGAACATATATGATTTAAAATAGAGGACCAAGACATTACAATAATAATGTGACATAATAATGTTGCAGTTGGGACCAAGTGAGCAAATGCATATGTGTGCATATGTGTACATGGGAGGGAGCCAAGCCATGAGTTTGTCCTCACGGGGCCATTAATGTAGTATAGAAATCTTTCCCATTTCAAATGATACCTTTCTATCTTGCCCAGCAGAGAGAAAACCCGTTCATATGCCACCACCCTGGCAAGCAGATTATGCCAGTCTGTGATTGATGCATGAGCTGATGGAGCCAGCATAATAGTGGTCATCCTTTAACCACAAGGTTGGCAGTTCGATCCCAGGTTCCTACCGTCCGCATGTCGAGGTGTCCTCGAGCGAGACACTGAACCCCAAGTTGCTCTTAGGATGGGTTAAAAGCAGATGTCAATTTCACCTGTATCTGTATGATCATTCTAATAAAGTTCAAGTTTTTCAAAAGGACAATTCTCTGGATGCAGTCATGAACTGATGTCCAAAGGTCCCGTACTTTGGGGCAATCTTTGCAACAAGTTTAATGAAATCATCCAGAGGATACAACATATCAAACAGGCCTAGCAGGGGGTTCTGACAGTTACTGTAGGTAGTCAAAGCTAGTGAACAGCTTAGAGTTAGAAAAGTGTTATTATACAGACGGTAACTTCAGGGTCTGAAGAGTGAAGCCAATGCTGAAGTGTCTTAAACTTGCATTCTTTCTAACAGCCAGCAGGGGGCGACTCCTCTGGTTGCAAAAAGAAGTCTGATTGTATAGAAGTCTATGAGAAAATGAGCCTACCTCTCTCTTGATTTATTACCTCAGTAAACATTGTAAACGTGAGTTTATGGTCTCAATCGTTAGTTTCAAGTCTTCAAGTGTTCATTTAGTAAATTATGGTCCCATTTAGATTCAAAGAGACCATAAAACAGGGGATGCTTTAGGGCGTAAAAAAACATTAAAAAGACATAAAACATTATGTCTTGGGTTGAAATCACTACAAACACAAAGACAGCTACAAATTGTTGGTTTCACACGGGATGCAAACTCCGGTCTCCTGGGTGAAAACCCTGTGTTTTGTTTCCTATCCATCACCCCCGACCTCCACCCTTTATGGAGTTTCACACTGTCCATACTACAGTACCTGACTTCCACTTCTGCTCCTGTCATAATTACTACGGTCGCTAGAGGTGACTGTCATATTCTTTTGTACCTTCTTTCAGTAATCTACCATGTGAATAGATGATAAAACCTACTAGTGGGTGTAGTAGGCACCTACTGACCCACATCTATGGGGCTTATAGCGACTCACAATGCCTATTTAATAGCTTGACAACAGTCTAATCGGCTGGAGGGACAGACTAACACATTGTGCTTGATTGGATAAATCTTCTTTGTTAATGACATGCAACACTGTGCCTCAGAGGCAAACTGTCCCTTCTGGCTGGTGTTTCTCTTGCATGCACAGCTGTTGGCACGCAATTAATCAGAAACATGGCACCAAAGACCCTTAATCTTGCCGTCACTCCCCAAAATGATTCATCACATGCGATTCATATTGAATATGTCCGTCTAAAAGCATATTCAACTTGTTCATGCAGTTTTAGGAACTCGCTGTGAATTATCTGAACTGGTGCTCAAACATTAAAAGCAACTGTTGCATCCCAGCTCTCAGCAGATAACATATTAATGACTACAGAAAACAAGCACTTAAAAGCACCACTTCACTTTGGAATAATATCTCCATTTTCCATTACACTTAGCAAGGGTGACGTTATAGGTCACCAAACTCCATTATGTATTCCCTGGATTGTGTACTGAGCTGCAGGCGTATACAGGCTGCTCTCAGATGTTGTTTTTTATCACTAATTGCAATCAGTTGAAATTAATGAAAAGGAAAATACACTGGCAGGTGACTTGATTAACTATCTGTCAAACTAACAAAAGCGAAACTGATAAGTCTAAAAACATCGCCTTCAGTGCTGTTCGTCATAGATGAAAAAAGATTCTCTCCAGTTCAGATAGAACTGATGCTATTGCAGCACCTACGCTAACCTCTTCAGGAGCCGCCATTGTTGTTTGGAACCAACAGTCGTATCTCTGTGTTGTCCTACACACCTAAACCACGCCAGTAGCTGCCAGTAGCTCCTCACAGCATGCTGATTGGGCCGTGGTCTGGCGAGCCGGACACAAATACTTGAAGCCTGACAAGATGGATTTCCGTGTGACATTTGATGAATTCTCGTGTGATCTCGTGACATCGCGAGAATCCAACAGCCATGTTAGTGTATACTAGCCATAATCAATTCAATCTCTCACCTCTGGCCAATCACCAAACTTCTGTTCTTAGCCATGGCGTTGGAAACAGTGGTCGCAGATCAGTGCTCATTAATTACATGAGCGGCAGTAGTCACAACAGTAAAAGTCGAGCCGATGTCTGTTTTTTTAAGAGGGTAGATCTATGAAGACCTTTGTGCTCTAGTAAACAATTTGATCAAAAACACATTGGCTGTATAGATATGAATGGCATGGCACCGCAAAATAAGTCACACCCACAAAGCATGGTAAATGGGACGGGGTGTCCGTGTTGTTGGGGTTGCCGACAACGCGGACAGTCATGCTCGTTCCTCCCTGCAGGGAGAGACGGCGCAGCGAGCAGTCCACACCCCTGGGAAGCATCGAGGTCCGGACGAGGGGCTCTGTAAAGCTCTCGGCTAGAGGAGGAAATGCGCCCGGTGATGGCCAGCCAGAACCGGGGAGAAGTCCCACGGTGGAGGATCCTCCCATACCGGGCTGCCATCCCTGACACGCCGAGTTGAATGACCCAGGCAGTCTGTGGTGATCCCACCCGTTATATTTTCATCATGAAACTGTGGCGGGCCACATTTATTTGGCGATGTTAATGTGGTTGAAATCATCACTGGAACTCATGCCAATGGATTTTCCTATATAAATAGTTATTATATAATTATTATTATTAATAACTATACTGTATGTGTCCAGCTGACTGTAGCCATGGTGTGAAGAAAATCTCCTTGGATTAATTTGTTCTCCACTTTTCGATTCCTGAAGCAGCACATTGAAATGAAGCCTTTGAAAAGGTGGAGGTGTGGGGATGACAAAGAAGCAGGTGGGACAAAAAAGAATGAGAGACGAGAAAAGAAAGAAGCGTCTCCAAGAATAAAGGAGAGAAAAATGGATTTTAACTGAGGAAGAGGTGTGTGTGTGTGAGAGAGAGATTGAGAGAGAAAGAGAGAGATGATGAGGAAGGAGAGTTTGAGTGTGCAGATATTGAAGGGTCTCATTATTTTGAAGGAGAGGAACTTCAAAGGAGACATTTCACACAATACAGCCCAAACTCAACTGGAGGTGCACACGCACGCACACGCACACACACACACAGACAGACTGTCTTACCATAACGATCAAATAACATTCAACTGACTGATTGATTGAATATTTCTGAACCAGAGAAGTTTTCCTCTATAAAGGCTTTAAGATATTTTCATCTGTGAAATTCCAATTTCTGCTCCTGACAGTAATCGGTCGTCTTTGATATTCTGAATGTACAGTCAACCAGAAAGGTCTCTGCCAGGTGTGTCTGCAGCGACCACTGCTGTGATGTTTGATTGTGTATCGTACGTCTCACACAACAGATAACTGTCACTCACTCACGAACTCCGACCAAACGGTCAAACTAGGCAGCGCTGATCAAATATGAATCAATATTCTGTTACTTTAATGCCTATTTCTCTGCTCAAATGTTTTCAGAATCATCTTGTGGTGTACTGTTTAGCTGTAAAATGAGAAAATTTGTGACCCGGCAGCCATGTTGAGATCTGTTGAGGAAATACCAAGCACCGCCCACCAGCCGGAGCACAGCCAATAGGAACGCTCTCTGTCTCTGAAATGACCTGTGATTGGTCAAAGTCTCTCGTGACGGGCTAGATTTTAAAGCCTGAAAACAGAGCCATGAGGAGGAGCAGAAGTCTAGTTTTCTCTCAGAACACTTGAATTACAATATGCTGAAAGGTTATTATGGGTTAATATTTTTGTCCAATGACGCCAAAAACTTGTTGCGTGCAATAAAGTAACCATTTTGATTCCCAATATATGGTCACGATTAATCGATTAGTTGTCGAGTATTAAATTATTCGCCAGCTATTTTGATAATCGATTAATCAGTTTGAGTAATTTTTTAAGAAAAAAAAGTCAAAATTCTCATTCTCATTGCAGCTTCTTGAATGAAACCAGCGGCGGGTTGCCTTGAGACCGGCCCTGCTGTCATTCTTCAGCATACCTCAGTGTGAACAGTACACTCAGCTGTGTGACCACCCTACCAGCAGTCAGTCAATGGCAGTATCCAACAGGCAGTAAAAGGTGTGGTGAGAAACTGTGAGACACAAACCCAACATCCACACTCACAGACCTTGAGGCGCGTTCCCACAAAGTCCGTGAGGGTTTAGGGCTGTCCCACTGTCAGCCCTTTAAGTCTGCATTCCTGCAGACTTTGCATGTTGGATTTACCCACAATTCATAGTGTTGTGATGTTAAACACAGGGTTACCACGCTTACCAGAGGAAACCCCGGGGTAAAAAAAAAAAAAGGACGGCACATGGGTGATCAGCCAGGAATATTTAAATTTACATTCATTAAACTATATTACACACCTGGTTTATTCATTAGACTATATTACACACCTGGTTTATTCATTAGACTATATTACACATCTGGTTTATTCATTACACTATATTACACACCTGGTTTATTCATTAGACTATATTACACATCTGGTTTATTCATTACACTATATTACACACCTGGTTTATTCATTAGACTATATTACACACCTGGTTTATTCATTAGACTATATTACACACCTGGTTTATTCATTAGACTATATTACACATCTGGTTTATTCATTAGACTATACTACACATCTGGTTTATTCATCAACCACTTTTAATTTTGCTGAATGAATTTTGTAAAAAAAAGTTAATAGATTTGTTAACAGTTACCTCTAGTCTCGTGAGACGAGAGCCTGGAAGACGTTCAAATAGGCAGTAAAAACGTAAAATAAAAACCCACAACTGGTGTCGTCTAGGTAATGTGATATGTTGCCGCAAAGTGCTGTCGCATTCATAATTATAGCATTTCAAGCCCTTGCAGCCTCTCACACTCAACCATTTACCAGGTGACGTCAGTCAAGTCCCTGAGGGTTCAGGGTTTAAGGTTTTAGGGGGGGACATTGGGATTGGGCCTGAGTCACTGCAGCCATGAGAGGTCCTTAGGCATGCAGCCATTGATGAGCACCCTGTGCTGCAGCAGTATGTAAGATTAGCCGTGGACACACACATGACCAATCTCATTGTCTTCTGGCGGAGATAACAAGACATCAGGGACCTTGGGCCTGGGGCACTTAAATAAAAAAGAGCCATCATCAGTAAAGAGAAATTCTGATATTTTTCATCCTGGGTGTTATTTTCATGTATTTATGATTACTGGTCATGAGAGCATTTCTCTTGTCACCTCCTTTAAAGGGATTTGGGAAGTCACAATTAAGGCAAGAAGCAGAAGCCTCTTACAGCTTCACAAAAAAAACGTTCTAATTTTAAGGATAATTCTGCTTTATTCTAACTTGAGTCTTATTGGCTAATGTAATTGCCGTTTCTTGCCCCTTGGGCCTTCTTTATAGTCGCATTCACTCATTATCATTACCAATAAAAACAATGGCTAAATCTACAAAAAAAATAAGACCCAAGTTGTAATAAATTAGAACTTTTCTTTAACAGAGGTTATTATCCCACAATTTGGGAAACTCCCGCAAGATGGTTACCATTCCGCCCTCTTTTTTTATAGGGGTACGGTTGGGGGAATAATGTTCAGGGGTAAATAAATGTTCAACAGTAGATGTCACGTAGAAGTGGTGTACATCATCTGAAAGCTGGGAATCTGAAGATTAATTTGAGGTGCAGTTCCGCACTGTGTGTCAAGTTGTTCTAGACAATAAGAAATAGAAATAATAAATTAATGAATCAATTAAAATAAATTGTGAAAGTGTTTAAGAGCATAGAACATTATGATAGACGTATATGATGGTCATCCCCATGCTCTATTATGTCTCATAAATTGTTGCGGCAATTTTGATCATTTGATATCATTTGTTACAAAGATTTGGTGCTAAATTTAACCATTTTTTACGACCGGAGTATTGATAAAAAATGATCAATAATCCCTCCAAAATAGCACATTAAGATACCAAGATGTTGGGGGAACACCATAGAAAAAGCCATACTGGGATTTAGTATCAAAAACTTTCTGTAAGAATTGCATTTTTTGGAGTACTTCTGTTGTGGAAACTGCTCAGAGACCCTCTTATTGTCAATCTAGTTAGGAAAGCCATCCATCCTCTGAATGCTCTAGGTCTCCAGTTTGTGGTTGTAAAATTTCATGAGGCTGTGATTATCCTAGAGGTCACCACAGGTCATTTTATTCAGTGAGGTCAATGAAATGGCTCCTACGGGGACTAACATCATCACACATGAATACAGTTGGGCTCGTTGGATCCACAAGACTATCAGCTTTACAGTGATACCCAATTTATGTAATTCAAGACTGTTTAGGGACCCCAGTATGCAGACATATTCAGAGTAGGCAAAAATAACACATTTATACTGCATGTGATTATCATAAAGTGGGCATGTCTCGTGGGTACCCATAGAACCCATTTTCATTCACATATCTGGAGATCAGAAGTCTTGTCGACAAGCTAGCATTACATGGTTGGTACCAATCACTTGCCTTGAGTCTGTCCAAATTTCTTTGTTTTTGGTGTGTTATGCTCGCTATCAACTATGCGATCATGTGTGCTACCTCTCGCATTTTGCTTTCCTTCAGAGCACCCACCTTCTTAACATTATATTTAGCATAAAACTTCATCCTCAGAAATTGACGCTACACGTCTGCATGGTGTAAATCAGCAAATGAACGATGGAGGCAGTATATCAGGATGTGAAGTACAGTAAGGTTGGCAGCACACTCTGGAAGATTGCAGAACATTATGAAAAGAAACTAAAAAAGTCATGTCTGCCGTTCAACAGTGCAGTAAATATAGTAACTCCCTTGTTTACATTGTGCTAAATCTCCAGTAAATCAGTATGTAAACCATGCTGCTTGCCTCACTGCTGCTTGTCTGTGCATTCATCTGTCAAAAGCAAGCCTGATGTAAACAAACCAGCGTTCTTGCATTAATACAATACAATACAATACAATACAATACAATACAATGAAAATAGGTCAGACAGCCAGCAAGTTGACTAGAAAGTGGATTTGCTATGCAGGTTGTTACAACATGCTATTAGTTACATGAGTGATTTTCTGCTATGAACTATTTGTTTCACACTGAGAAGAACCTATTAAGTTTGTTCTTTAAACTGTCTTTAAATATGTTGATTTTAGGCCATTGATTGGCTAATGACTAACATCAAAGACCAATCTTCCGCACAGCATGGAATATTATCCACTGTTTCATCTGTATACGATACCCTGAGGTTTGTTGCCCCCTATCTCCTCAGTGGGAAAAGGATCCTACAAGAAATGTGTCGTCAAGATACCGGTTGGGATAACCCACTGCCTGAACGTCTGAGACCAATCTGAGACCAATCTGAGAACAATCTGAGAACAATCTGGAGAAAATACAGATAATCAGATGTCATGTCCCTGCCAAATTTGGAAAGATGGTAAAATGAGAACTGCATCATTTCTCAGATGCAAGCACCACCAGGATATGGACAGTGTTCTTCTGTGATTGGCTGTGTTTTCATCGTGGGGAAATCTTATGTGTCTCCCACAAAAGTCACCACAATTCCAAGGTTAGAACTGACAGAAGCAGCAGTCTCAGTCACAGTGAGTAACATTCTCAGAGAAGAGCTAGTTTATTACCTCCGCCAAGTCCGAAGGCCTCGGAAGGAGGTTATGTTTTCACCGGCGTTAGTGTGTTGGTGTGTTGGTTAGTTGGTTTGTTGGTTTGTTCATTTTGAGGATTACTCCAAAAGTCTGGGATGGATTTGAATGAAATTTTTTGGTTGATTGATTTTGGTGGCGATCCGGATCATGATCATGCATTTTTTTAAGGATTCCGATCAGCCACAACATTAAGACCTCTGGGTATAACACATGCGCAGTGTAACTAATGACGCATTGATGACGCATGACCCCGCCTCTTTCCTTCGGAGAGAGAGACAGAGAGAGAGTGGGGGGGTGGGGGGAACAACTGTAGAATCTGCGTTTTTTCACATTAAACTCGGTGAAATTACAGTTGAGTTCAACCAAAGCACACTTGGTGATTGTTGGAAAGAGTAACGACGATGGTTTAGTTGAGTTTTACTTTGTTTCTGTCCAGTTTGCATGAAGTGTTTTACGAGGTTTCATGTGCATTTGATTATGTTGAGAACAGCTATACGTCGCTAGCTGTATGTTGCGAGGTAAAAATACACGTGGATGATGACGCAAGCTGATTAGAGAGGGGGGCGGAGGTCTGCGCTCTCTGAGTGCCATTCTAGTAGTGATATGGAATGGCTTTATGTCTCCACCAGTGAAAACCCTGCAGACAACGCATCCAGGAGAACAACAGTGGACGAACTACTGTCATCCAGTTGGCTCATGGGTCCCTAGTTCCTGTGGGGAAAAAAATATACATCGTCTAGCAAAGGAGCCTCTGGAACTTTGCATATGTCCGCTTGTGGACCCACGTGTTACTCACTCTCTCTTTCTCTAAACTCTCAGATGGATAAACTAAAGAGTATAAAGGGTTAAAAGTGCAGTAGGAAAGTATTAGACTCAACCAAGACCAGGGAAGTCAGTCTACAAGACGTGCAAAGAAAATGTCAGCATGGAAGGAACAACAGCAAAAAAGTAGAAATACTTCAAACTTCAAGGAATTTAGCACGTCTCTGACGGTGACTCCTACAAGACAAATCAAATGCACACTCTATTGTAAGTGAACGACAAGAGGCGGAGCTTGTGATCATTAAAGATCTGCAAAGACAAACATATCAGGAAGAAATAAGGGCACCAATCGAAGGAATCTGCTACCAAGTAGCAACAACCTATATTATCTTGATATGTTTTTTAGAAAGAGATGCTGTGCCCAAGGTTGGAGGAAGACTACGTTGTTCAGCTCTTCCTAGCTCAGTCAAGCCCCCGGCAGTCATCCCCAGAGAGCATCATATCACAAGACTGATAATTGCACACTACTGTGAAAGGATTGATCACCAGGGCAAAGGCTTTACTATCAATGCAATCCGGTCTCATGGCTATTGGATCCCAGGATTAAGTCGATCTGTTACATCTTAAATTCCCCACTGTGTGGTCTGTCGGAGACTAAGGAGACCTGTGGGAGGACAGAAGATGAGTGTTCTCTCCACCTTTCACCTACCGTGGCATGGATTGTTTCGGTCCATTCCTGAGGAAACAAGGTCAAAAGGAATAAAAGATATGGCCTGCCCTTTACGTGCTACTTTATTCTCGTGCCCTTCATGTTGAGACATTAGATGATCTATCGACTGATGCTTTCATTAATGGCCTGCGTTGCTTTATTGCATTGCGAGGCTCAGTCAGACAGATTAAGTGTGCTATTTTGCAGGTGCCAAAAATGAACTGCATGTAGCTCTCCAGGAAGTTGATGCTGAGAGACTGGCGACCTCCCTCGCAGAAAAACAATGGGATTTTGTCTTGAACACATCTCATGCAAATCATGCAGGTGGAGTGTGGGAGCGACAGATAAGGACTGTAAGAAATGTGCACTCTCACTCTCCCCTGGTAAACTTAATGACACTTCCCAGAGGACCTGTTGGTATGAGGCTACAGCAACCTGGATGATCCAACTAGCTTAGAACCTCACTCCTAATCACCTCATCACCATGAAGGTTACCACTGCACCACCTGCCCCCAGGCACGATTGTCACAGAGGACTTATATGGACAAACAAGATGGCAGCAAGTACAGTACCTAACAGCAGTCAGGGTACCGTTGGCTATGACATGGAGGTCTGTGTGACCCTCCAAGGATATGCCTCCCCAGACCATCACTGACCCACCGCCAAACCGGTCATTCTGGATGATGTTACAGGCAGCATACAGTAACATTCAATGGGATTCAATGGCGGACCTGCCAATTCTGGTGTTCTCTGGCGAATGCCAATCGAGCTGCAATTTTCAAGTTCATTTTCACATAACTAAACAAATAAATTACCTTTACCGACCAATGTAATGCATCTGGAGGATAGTATTCGTTAATACCGTGGAGTCCAATTATGGAATACAAACCTGTATTTACTGACTGATTCTCTGTCTTTGTCAATACACTGTACACAATGAGACTAAAAAAGATTTTGTGTTGAATCATTTTGATTTTGCCTTCAACTTCTTTTTAACTATAGCAGCCTAACATCAAAAAATGATGTGATTAATTCTAGAAAAGTGCACTCAGACCTCCACCAGGTATGTCTGCATTGACCACTGCTGTAATGTTTGATGATGGCCCATTATTCTTAAACCCAAATAGTCAGAGAATTTTCCCATTTGGACCGAAAGCCCATATGTCCGATAGCCTGTTATCCTGAAACAAATGCCCTCCGAAAATACACACTCTCCCTGCCACAAATAGAAGCACATGGCTAATTATTATGCAGAATGATGTCATTGGACTGGACTGGACACTGGCGAAGGCATGACCCATCACTCTGCCTCTGATTACTGGTCGCCTTCGTTGGTTGGGTTGGTTAGGTTTGTTAGGTTTAGGCATGAGTTGTGAGACTGGCAAGTTTAGGGTAAGAATATCAAAGTAAGCCAATCAGAGGCAGAGTAGGGCGGGTCATGCCTTTGTCTTCATTCTGCATAGGAATTAGCCATGTGTTTCTATTATTTGTATGGTGTGTATTTTCAGAGCAATGAGCTTTTGGAACAATGGGCATTTGTTTACAATTTCAGAATAATTCTCCACTACTGATCCATATCTTCAGTATGTTCCAAATACTCCACAACAGAGCAAAAAATAGTACTTCCATGTCATATTATCACCTCTTCATAGCGACAAAGTTTCACCAGAATTACTGTACTGAGGATTTTTTGGGGGGAAGCAAGGATTGCAGATTCTCAAAAATGGGTTTTAAGGTGCATGTGGGGTATGCTCTATATAACTTCTAAGATAGAATTTGTTGGATCCATTATGTTTAAATGTCCCCTATTTCTTTTCTATTTGCTTAGATTTTTTCTTTTATGTAGCCACTTTGAGGCTGCAATTTGCTGACCTATTTTCCCTCCAGGGATCATCAAACTTTCATCTTGGACAATGATGAAAGGACTGGCAAAAACAGGAGACCCTGCTCAGCGACTAAAGGATCCAAAGGGGCAGCACATGTGTCTCTGTGTCATGGTTCTGCCCATCAGAATGTGAAGGTCAGTGTCTTTGTTTTACGACACGTAGCCCAAAGGATGTACGTCTACACATATATTTCAGGCATGACTGAAGTCAGTGTTGTCGCTTTGATGAGCAATGCAATGCAATCTGAAAATGCAGGGCTATCAATTCCAAATTACAGACCATTATTCTCACTGTTTGCTTCAATTCAAACATTACTTACCTGCGGACTGAGAGTTATGCCATAATAAAGAAAAAGAATCATTTTCGTAAAGTCAATGCAACACTGTTTCATTTCACCAGTGGATTCTGACTCCAGACTGTTGAAGAAGTACATTAAATGGGATATGTGAGAGACTTTCAGACAGCTTTTGCCACCCCTTATCCTGTCATTTTGTCATCCAGCTACAGAAACTGTTCTGTGTGTAGTTTCTACAAGTTACAATAATTCATTCAAAGGAAAACAAGTCCTGCTGACCTTTAAGCAGATTGGCATTATGGACATTGCCCTGAGTGTCTTCTCTGTCTCTGAGTAAGCCACTGATCCTGCCAAAATTCTTCAGATTTTGAGAGGGGTCCAAGTTTTAGGATACGTAAAAAGCTTACATCCAGGCAAAGTAATGAATCACTGGGGTTAAACTCTTTTTTGATATTTTTTGTTCAGGCACAACATGTGAAATCGTGAAATTTGTAAATTAAGTTTAACCTGCGTCCAAGTCCCCACTTCTCTCTGTCTTCATTAATGAGAACTGAATTAAATATTGGTTAAAGCTACCGTGGACACACAAGTAATAGTATGAACCATTAATTACTGGAGGATATGACATAGACCTACAGTATAACTGGATCAAGACACTATACTCAAAGCAACATTTTAGAGTGGTGCAGTCCATAAATTATAAGGCTAATTTGGCAAAGGGAAGGCATTCCATTCATTCAAAGTACAAATATGTGACCTCTCTCATATACAACACCAACATCTCCAACACTCAACATAGTGTAAAGCAGTGCAGTGCTAGCATGAGCTAGGTTGTGGTGATCAAGTTGAAGCAAGCAGCCAAAGCATAGAGAAGTCACAGCAACAAGAAGCACTGCAGTTAGGGTGACCATATTTTCAAACCCCCAAACCGGGACCCTGAAGTGTACTGCATGTTCATGAGTACAATCTAGCTTGTCATTATCAAAAATGTGGGTCACCCTGGACTTCTAAATTTCCAAATTTGAGTGAAATAGTTTGCGAGTTCTGCTCCGGAAACGAAATTAAAATCGAAAAAAATCAAATTTTTTGGCCAAAATTTCAAAGATTTTGGGCACCCTGGACTTCTAACCCCCAAAAGGCACATATAGACCACACTGTCAACCATCATACCAAATTTGAAGTTTCTAAGTAAAATAGTTTCTGAGTTATGCTCCAGAAACGAGGGAAGGACGGACACGCTATATACCCCTGACTACGTTGTTGCGGGGGTATAAAAATGCCGTTTATGTAAATGTTGCCTAATTTTTTTATGTGATGAACAGTTATAAATTTACAGTACAACACCCACTTTGGGAACCACAGCCGTAGAGTCACCAGTTGCTTCTTTTCACCCAACAGAGAAGAGCTTCACTGGGGGGGGGGTTGTGACTTGCTATCTCCCTGTAGCTGATTTGGTCCCCTTCTTCTCACAGATTCACAATTAAAGCAAATATTTGACTTTGGCATAATCTGTTTAAAGCTGCATCCATGAAATGCAACAGTTGGCTAAGCCTTTCACATAGTGAACAATAAACAAAAAATGTTATTAATTCTGTTTCACATGGATCAAGTTGTCCTCACAAAATTACCTAATTAATTAATAATCCACATAAACCTCACAAAATGAAATGCCCATTAACATGATACCATTATGTGTAATTCACAATAATTTGAGAATGTGATTTTGTTGTTATTTGTGATTTTAGAGCTCAAAAGCACCATTCATAATGCATGATTCAACTAGTTTTTCATTCAAATGGGAACTGGACTATATACAGCATTGAAATAGGAATACTCTGGGGGCTGTCAAGTACATGTCATTTTGAACAGAAAGATTTGGTAATTGTAGATCTCTGAGATTGAGAGGCTTGGAGCAGACTGTCTTCTTCATGAATATTCAATCAGCTTAAAGTGTCTGTGTGTGTGTGTGTGTGTGAGTCAGGGGAGGCATATTGAATAAATATACTGTATATATACAGATAAAGATAGGAGGAAAAGGGTATTACTGTAACAATATGGGAGAAAAAGAAAGCACAAAAGAGACAGCCATGTGCACACATTAGCATTATGTGTGTGTCCACAATTACATCAGATTTATGAAGACGTACGTACACATTCTGTCTTATAAATGTCTATCACTGTGAAACACGATGGCTTGCACAAATTTGAATTTCACTCCCACAGTTAGATGGACATTTGTTTTTTTCCAAAGTGTTAGTTATAAAATGGAGATGTAAAAGTAACAAATATGTCCATGTTTCATGTTGTGATACGGCCCAGGGATGCAAACTGGTGATGGCCCAAAGTGGTGACAACATTTTCTTGCCTGAAAACTAAGAAAAAAATGATCGATGTGCGTTGCCCAGGCCCCTTCCCATGATGTGCGCCGGTTCTGTGGTTACAGGCAACACAGCACAACTGGTCAACGGAGAACTGCAATAGCTGACTTTGCTAGCTACCTTAGCAAGCTACAAGAAACCTAAGTTGAAAACAGGTTGCGTGCTGCCACGCTGCAGTTTGCGGCACAAGACAGTGTATCCAGCGGGATAGGATCCAGAGCAGACAGGTAGATAAGCTCATCAATGTGATGACAGTGTGGCCCTACTCTGCCTCTGATTGGTTAGTACTCGTTGCCTTTCGTTGGTTGGGTTGGTTTGGTTTAGGCATGAGGAGTGAGATTAGTTAGGGTGGGGGTAAGATTATCAGAGTAAGCCAATCAGAGGCAGAGTAGGGCGGGTCATGCCTTCGCCATCCTAGGAAAAAACAATATCGCCACATGGTAAAGTAGATTGGTGACACAAAAGAAAATGTGTTATGCCTACTTGCAGATGACTTGGATGAGACGTATACACCCCACCTCCCCCCAAAAAAATTACTATTAAAGTACTCCTGCCGACCGTCATCTCATATAACCCCATTTTAAAAAAACAACCTGAACTATCCCATTAATGCAGTGTAGATGGACTTAAAAAGATTGTGTCATGGATAAACTGATTTAAGCAAGTGTCAGGTCTCTGCAAGGTGATTTTTATAGCATAAATGAATTTAATGACTGTAATTCACTGTGTTCTTAAAAGGTATGAAAATTATGCAAAAACACTAGTTAATGCCAAAAAATGCCAATAAAGTGTAGGTGATTTGTCCCAAATCAACTAAAATGTAACAAGTGCTCACAGCACTCGTGAAGTTTGAATCTTTTATGTGTCTTAAAAAAGGCTAGAGTCTACTAAATGTCATCATGCCGACTCGTCCTCCTTTACAGCCTCGTTGTGTTTACTCACACTCATGTGACCGTGGTGTAGTTCGTTTTCTAAACTGCTCACAGGCTCAATATCCAGAAAGCAGAGTGAGCAAGAACCGAGAAGTTCCAAAAGCTTTGAAGAGAGCATAGATAACGCTTTGAAGAAAGCATAGACAACTTTTCACTTTCCATTCATTTCAATGAAAATTGCTCACCCAGTGCATAAAAGTTTTCTGGCTTCCAGGTTTGTTTCCGCATTGTGCGTGCATAGACTTTATACTGGAATAACGTCACACACACACACACACACACACACACACACACACAAATAGTTGCTGTAGGCTCAGGGAAAGTTTAAAACCATCCTGGATTTAATAAACATAAAACAAAGAGTGATATTTGGTATCCTGTCAATCTTTTCTCACTGAAAATCAGTCCATGTCAATTTACCACAATCCATTGATTCTACTAACAGATCAGATCTTATGATTACCACAGCTGGATGTTTTCATTATGATGAACTATTACATCACTTCATCTGTTGTTATAGCTCGTTAAGCTGACAGATAATTACTCGACCAATCAGAGTACAGATCACCTAATGAGGTCGGAATGGCAGTTAACCTTTGAAATGTCAACAGATGCGTGTACTTCTAAGACTGTCTGTATGGGTAACACTGTGTGTGTGTGTGTGTGTGTGTGTGTGTTTTCTTTTCTCATCTTGAAAAGGTCATTGTCACCGTGATTGTCTCAAAGTTCAGTTAGCTTTAGTTTGCTGGAAGTCATTACTAAGGAAAGTGAGGTCAACTGAGGCCTTGAGCATATTAGGAAATGGACTACTGGTCAGTCAGACATGACTCAGGGACAAAGAGAGAACATGGCAGGTATCAGCTGTGTTTTGCTCTGGTGGCAAAGTCAGGAAAAACTCAGTCAGAGGTCTTCAGATCCTTTACTGAAGTGAAAGTAGCAACACCACAGCGCAAAAATACTCCATTATAAGTAAAAGTCTTTTTGAGGTATTGCAAATGTGTTTCTGCACGTTGGGTGCAACGGGTCAGTTTCTGATTTATATTGAACTGCCTGGTAACATTTCAGAGTAGTCATTATGATTGAGTCACATATATTCATCATTACTTAATGATTCATTAATATACAGTAAGATCTCCCAGTCTGTTCTCCAATAACTCATCATTATCTACTATATAGTCCTCCATTAGGAATCATCAGAGAAGTAATTATTAATGATTCATCAATTATCAAGTTGTTCCTGATTTGTTCCTCACTTAAATAATCATTAGCTCCTCTATAAAATTGGATTGGGAGTCATTCATTAATTAATGGTTCAATAGCAGTTAGTTCCTCATTTGTTCCCTGGTAACTACTCACATTTAAGTGTACAGTATTGTAAAGTGTTACCAACTGTCTTCACAAAGACTTACCATCACTCATCAAGACTGATATTTGACTCATCCCACCCGCTTCACTGAGTCATTACTCATGACCACAGATGTGGGTTGAAATTAAAATCCACTGGCAATATTGAGTAAGTCAAACTAACAGGCCACCAGCACGGACCACTTCAAACACCAAAACGCCTAATCAGAGCCTCGAACACACCCAGACACCCACACTGCGTATCATTCTTCAATAAGAGGTTTTCTGAAGCCAGATATCATTCCTAGCATCCATGAGTCATTCTCTAATTGGGGGTACATTTCATGTCTATTGATGATTTTTCTAACTATTTTCTTCAAAAATATCAGATTTTACAGATTAAAGGAAAGCATATTATAAGATCAGACACATATTTTGTGCACACTACGGTATGTTTCATTTAGCATGAAATGATCACTTTGTTCCTAAATTGACAGTTTTTGCTATGTCCATGTTTTCAATTGAGTGGTTCTTAGCCTCATTCATTCATTCATTTCAAAATGTATTTCGAAAAAATAAAAAAAGACAATCATACAAACAAGTGGACTGAGAGAAAAAAGTAATATTTACATACAATGAAAAGCATAAGCAAAAGAAATTGTCAAACACACTTGATGCCTCGGTTTACATAGTGGAAAAGGAGTGAGAAGAAGTACAAACTTATTTAATCCCACCCCTTCTCCAAAAGTCTTTCATTGATAATTAACCAGCTTCCTTATTGAGCTAAACATATACTCTAATTCATTTTCCTAAACTTGTCTAAATATAATAATTATTACCTTTTATCTCTGTCATACAAAAATATAAATGAATTACTGATATAATTATCCTTATCAAAATATAAATTAATTATCAATCTAGAATACTAATTCATTACTTATAAATGAATCGTAATCAAAATACAAATGTATTTCTTACATATTTATCTTAATCATATTGACTAGCATAGAATAATGATGTAAAACCATTAAAGTTAGCATCATCTATTTGTTATTTATTTAAAAATTGTAAATACTTCATATATTTTTTTTTAAATTGAGTTTCACATTCAAATTATATAAATATCTCATTTTCTCAATGTCCGCAAAAGTTCTGTCAACTATGTTAGTAACAGAACATCCCCCTGCAACTAAACCATGTGACCAGCATCACAGGATGCAATTTCTCTCAATGGTGGCCATTTTGAATACATTCTGGTCTTTTTTTTATTTATTTTTTTTATTTATCTGTTATAGTGCATTGTCAAGGATTAATTGACTGTCAACTATGTTAGGTGCATTGTTATAGTTTACAATTATTTTCTGATTTTAATTCAAATATATTTTGAAATTTAAGGTTAACCTGAAAAAGAAAATAGCTTGTTGTTAGCCATGCTAGGTGTACCATTAAAATTATGGGCTAAAATAGGGAAATTGTCAACTATGTTACTAGTCAGCTAAGTTACTCAGAGTATAGGGACAACTCATGAGTAACATAGTTGATGTGACCCGACTGGGATCAATGGGAAAATATCCTTTTCCTTAAAATATAAAAAACTAGTTAAGTTTGCAATACTGGATTTATTACACTGCAGGAATATTTGAACATAAACTACTGATAGTTTTTTTTTTGAGAAAGCGCATTACCTTTTTTACTTTTGTGTTCATGTGAAATGCACCCAATTATAGAATGACCCCTTTGCTTACTTATTTCTACCTTATTCTCTTTCATCGCTCTATTTGTCTCACTCTGTTTAGCTAAACCCAGCTATTATTTCATCACTAGTGATAATGAATGCACCGTCAGAGTCCCTGATGCGTGCCTGGACTCTGAAATGCATTACCTGACTGTGACACTGAGACACCACTTATGTCTGTTTACAGAAATGCCATCAAACCCATTTTCTGTGTCTACGTGCCTATGTGTGCATCTCTCCCTGCAGTTATCCATCCAACTCTATCCGACTGATAATACTGAGTGTGGTACGTTCAACAAAGCTTGTTCAAACCCTCTTCCATCCTATCGTACAGAAGTCAGTGTCTCCCTCAGCACTTCTCTTTGCATACTTTTGGTCTCTTTTCTTCTGTGCTGCTGAGCTCTCTGTTGCTATATTACCGGTCTCTGTTCTGATCTGAGCAGTTCACCGGTTCAGACTGCGGTACATGTCAAGGCTTGTCCAAATATGCGATGTAGAAATAAACAACGGATGCAAGGGAGTGACATCTTGAGTTTGTCCAGCTGCCCAGCCCCGTCTCACCAAATGGCATAAGAATGAAGCAACAATAAGTAAGTCATTTCACGTGCAATCACAACGCTGTTCTTCCCACACCATGTAGTCTGTGATTGGGCTGCGCTCAGAGATAGTGACTTAGAATAACACACAACGCTCACAGCAAGTGTGGAAGAGCTAGTGACGTAGGATAAAAAAAAAGAGAAAGACAGCTTATGGCGGGCAGGAGGAGAGGTGGATGGTCCAACAAACACAGGACTTTCAACCAGGAGAGAGATGTTTGTGTCCCAAAGAGTTGTGTTATTTTGAAGTTCCGTTATTGGCGTTTGTGATGTGCTTTCCATACTTATGTTACATTATTTACGTACATATTTTACTTAGTTTACATACTTCTTTTAAGCCAAACTACGATGTTTTTCCAAAACCTAACTACGTGATTTTGTTGCCTAGACCAATGTGAAATGACACGTGAAAAGTTAAAAATGCATTATCATGACACGCGGAGCGTCCTTAAAATGGTGTGCTGTTGCAACACAGTCTCACGGCAGTTTGTGAAATAGTCATGAAATTTAATCTGTTTGATTTCTGTACATAGACAACGTTTCAGCAACGTATTTTTTGTGCGTTTTCCTACGAATGTCCACCAACATGTGAAGCACATGTCAATTTCTGCTCCAGTCTCTTCAAAATAAAACTACTTGATTAGGTTTAGGAAAAGATCAACTTGGTTAGGCTTAGACAACAAACTAGTTAGTTAGGTTTAGGAATAGATCAACTTGGTTGGGTTTAGGCAACAAACTAGTTAGTTAGGTTTAGGAATAGATCAACTTGGTTAGGCTTAGGCCAGAAAACTACTTAGTTATGTTTAGGAAAAGATCGACTTGGTTAGGCTCAGGCAACAAAACTATTTAGTTAGGTTTATGAAAAGATCGACTTGGTTAGGCTCAGGCAACAAAACTACTTAGTTAGGTTTATACAAGTACATAAGTTACGTGATAAATAAATCAACTTTGACTTGCGTTTTCACACGGGACACCAACAGCGGTCTCCTGGTGAAAGTCCTGTGTTTTTTGACCAACCCATCCACCCCGACCTCCTTCCTATGCGGCATTCGCCGCACTCTATACTTCCCAGTTCACAATTACGTGGATTAAATAAAAACTGATTTTGTGCTGACCATCAAGAAAAATGTTTTAAATTTGTGTCTGTACACGAATCAATACATTAAATTTCAGGACTATTTCACAAACATCTGTGCGATTGGGCTGGCTATTCATACACCTTCCCATAAGATCAGGTTAAGCAGCCAGAAATCAGCTGATCTGAAACATCTGAGCTTGAAAATCAAAGGGATTATTTAATTTTCAACCTAAAGAAAACAACTGAAGAAAATACTGTAAAGTTCAAACGTACTCATCTTTATTGTGTATCATCTTTAACCAGGTATTTCGCCCCTCTCGATACATAACCCCCACACATTTACCTCCCACGCAATATCACATCAGCGCTCCCCTACCTGCCAGTTGATGTGCTGGCGGGTCTGATTGTGGCTGGTTGCCTGGCTGGAGGGCTGCATAAATAGTGACTGTCGGAGCAGATTTGTGTGCTGGTGACTTCACCTCCTGTCGAAGAATGGTTGAGAGAAGGGCGAGGGCTCAGTGGGCTAAAAGTGCGTGCCACATACTCAAAACATCATCCCTTTGAATCCAGCTCACGAAATCACTTCACTTGTCATCTCTCTCAAACACCTACACATTTCCCACACTGTACAGTTCAAGAATCTCAGCCATGTACAGTAATAAAGCACAAAAATAATACAACAGGTTTACTTAAAATCTGAAATTGTCTTGATTGCAATCAGTTAATGGATGACAGTGCCTCCTGGGGGGGGGAGGAAAAGCTTTTTATCCAGATTGGTTAAAAATCCAATATAATACCCAGAGGCAAAAGAAGCAGCAGTATATGTCAACAAAATGTAATGTCATTTCATAATGTGTGTAGAAGGCATTCTATTGAATCTGATTAGGCTGGTCAATAGAGTTTAGAAAATGGTGGGTTTATAAGTATATGGATAATCAAATGAATGAACAGATGAAGAGTGATTAATACAATAATCCATACCATTTCATCTCGCTGGGAGTCTCAGCCAGCTGCGATCAGTCAGCCAGCCGTCACTGGCGGCGGACTGAAGAAGGGATAATTCACGGACAGGGAGCTTGTCTAACAAAGTGGCCTCACTCGAGCCCTGAGTGGGAACACGCTGCCGGAATTGGTACTGTGAGCTCACTCTCACACTCATCACTCATCTTCAACCACTTGTCCAGGGTCGGGTCACGGGGGCAACAGCTCCAGCAGGGCACCCCAAACTTCCCTTTCCCGGGCCATATTAACTAGCTCTGGCTGGGGGATCCCGAGGCGTTCCCAGGCCAGTGTGGAGATATAATCTCTCCACCTAGTCCTGGGTCTTCCCCGTGGCCTCCTCCAAGCTGGTCGTGCCTGGAACACCTCCCTAGCGAGGCGCCCAGGGGGGCATCCTTACTAGATGACTGAAACCACCTTAGCTGGCTCTTTTCAACGCAAAGGAGTAGTGGCTCTACTCCGAGTCCCTCACGGATGACCAAGCTTCTCACCCTATCTCTAAGGGAGACGCCAGCCACCCTCCTGAGGAAACCCATTTCGGCCGCTTGTACCCGCGATCTAGTTCTTTCGGTCAGCCCTCATGACCATAGGTGAGAGTAGGAACGAAGATTGACCGGTAGATCGAGAACTTTGCCTTCCGGCTCAGCTCTCTTTTCGTCACAACAGTGCGGTAAAGCGAATGCAATACCGCCCCCCTGCTGCTCCGATTCTCCGGCCAATCTCACGGTCCATCGTCCCCTCACTCGCGAACAAAACCCAGAGATACTTGAACTCCTTCATTTGGGGTAAGGACTCATTCCCTACCCGTAGTAGGCAATCATTCGGTTTCCTGCTGAGAACCATGGCCTCACATTTAGAGGTGCTGATCCTCATCCCAGCCGCTTCACACTCGGCTGAGAACCGATCCAGTGAGTGCTGGAGGTCACAGACCGATGATGCCAACAGGACCACATCATCTGCAAAAAGCAGTGATGAGATCCTCAGCACACCGAACTGAAAAACCCTCCTCCCCCCGACTACGCCTCGATATCCTGTCCATGAATATCACGAATATTTTTGTATTTTGTGGGTGTTTTATTTATTTGGACTTTCTTTAATTGTGGTGCTGATTTGTTTTATTTAATTTTGCCTTTTTTTTAAAAAAAAGGTGCTATATAAATATAATATAGCATTTTATTATCATTATCAATATGTCACTCTCATCTCATCTGCAACCGCTTATCCCATTAGGGGTCGCGGGGGGGCTGGAGCCGATCCCAGCCGACATTGGGCGAAGGCGGGGTACACCCTGGACAGGTCGCCAGTCCATCGCAGGGCTGACACA